>JAJOZX010002889.1:0-185000 GCA_023014485.1 Bathynomus jamesi | reverse complement strand
AAAATTCACAGAAAGAAGCTCCAACGATGGAGTGGACTGCCTGTTTTCGGTCTTAATTCAGTTAATTTCCGGCAGGTGTCTCAGGTGGGTCAGGGAGAGGCGGCATCGGAGAACTCTTCATCCGAAAAAAGTATTTCTCCGCTTCCTCTCTGCGAAATCGATTCCTTTAACGAAAAGGCACTGAATCAGGAGCAGTATTCGTCTTGCGTTCTTGAGGAGGACTCTTCACACCAAGCGAGCGACTCGGCTCCCCCTGGAGCTATTGCAGCCATTCATCAGCAGGGGGCGCTAATTCAGTTCTCACCCCAACGGGGGTCATCCGTCCCCGTCGAATACAATGATTTCCAGGCAAAAGGACTGCGTTGTTCTTTTTGTAGCGAGCTTTTCCCCTCAGTTTTCCATTTCAACGAGCACCTTCTTTCGCATCCATTCGACACTTTCATTGCATGCCCAATTTGTGGTGTTAAATTTTCGCAGAGAGAGCTTTTACTAAAACGTCACATTCAAAGTCACACGGAGGAAAGCACTCAAGGAAGGAGAGCTCTGACGGACGAATACTCGATGAGCAGAAAGCGTTTCGCTTGCTCCTTGTGTCCTTACAGAGCTTTCAATCGTTCTAACCTCGTCATTCACACGAGAATGCACACTGGCGAGAAGCCTTTCGCTTGCTCTGTATGTTCCTACCGTGCGAACCACAAGGGAAATCTCGTAACCCACATGAGGACTCATTCTGGAGGAAGACACCACCCGTGTCCAGTGTGCAATAAAAGATTCACTGACAAACGCGCGTTGCAGCATCACGCTCTTCTCATTCATCCAACAGTCTCTCATGCGTAAGAGACTTTTTCGCCTGACTTTACGTTTGTGCTTTTGCTAGTTACAAAAATGAGCAAGAGGTTACTATATACATGTTATTTTATTAGTGCTTGAGATAATTTCAAAGAAATGCCAGTTTCATTAGCCAAGTTACCATTGACTGAAACTAATATATATATATATTATATATATATATATATATTTTAGTGGTGGACCGGATATCCGCATCATTTTTAACATCCGCATCCGCACTTCAGACTGCGGATGTTATGCGGATATTACCTCTAATAAATTATGCAATTTACAATTAAATTAGCTTATAAGGCCCCAGTCATGCACATTTCATGTAAGTATTAATTATTAATGAACAAACAAATATATAACCCTCGTAATATAAATACCTGGTAACAGAGAAAATTGAATGAAACTTGTTTCATTGAATTTTCTGTGGCTGAAACTCTTGAGAAAGTTATTATTTTTATCGTAATGAAAACATTAATATTAATTTTAATTTTTATGCCTCCCATAATAGTATCATAATATCACGAAATTTGAAAAATTGTCATATATTCATAATTCTATATTATATTGCGGTCGGGTACGATTTGGCGCCGCCGTTTGAGCGCCACTGTTTGGGCGGGGAGCCGGTTTGGCGCCGCCGTTAATTAGTATTAAGTATTATAAGTAGTAATACTTGGTTATTAACCTGAAGTGCTGTCTGTCTTTTCAGATAAGTTGTGTTGTTGCCCTTAATAGCATAAATGTCTGAAAATATATCAAGTAAGAAAGGGAAACAGAAGTTTTCACATAATGGATATTTGTATGTGTTTGATAAATGTAGCAAGCGCGACCATTCGTTACTTTTTTGGCGGTGCGAGCAAAAGAGTCAGTGTATTATAAGGTGTATATATAATATGGGTATTTTTCCGTTATCTGCCCCCTTGACGAATGGTTAGATTAAGTCGTGATATTTTTGTTAAAATTAACGAAAATATCACGACTTAACCTAACCAATCGTCAAGGGCGTACAGTTGACCTAACCGGGCAGTGACGATTGGTTAGGTTAAGTCGTGATATTTTTGTTAGTTTTAACGAAAATATCATGACAACCTAACCAATCGTCAAGGGGGCAGATAAAAACGGCGGCGCCAAATCGTCCCATTTCGATTATATTGATAAATTAACTAAATATCCGCATCCGCGGATATTGAAATTAAAGATCCGAATCCGCATCCGCAGATGTTGAAAAACTGACATCCGGTCCACCACTAATATATATATATATATATATATTCACTTTTACAGTAAATGGGCCAAATGAGAAGATTTGTTAATTTTTCGTAAATAAAAGAAAATTTTCTACTGCAATAGACTCTCTAATATGTTCTTAAGACTTAAAAATATACTATTTGGTGGTGTGCCAGTATTAAGCTTACAAAGTTGATTGCATTGTTTGTAGTATTTAATATGTCGTTTAAAGAAACTCACCTCGAGAGATATGGTGGTTATGGAAACAATATGACGTGATTGTTTGTGCAGACTAGCGAGTGTCGAGTTAATGCGTAGTAAACGAGGAAATAAAGACTCGTACGTCGTAAATTCTAAAGGTGAAATAGAATACGTCTTTGTCGCGTCTAAGTCAAAGATTAACGGGTAAATGTTCAATACGTGTTCCTGCAGTGATAAGAATTAGGTTAATACCGATTGGTTGATTTGTAATGTAGATAAAAAATCTTAAATCCAGAAGAAACTTAACTAGCTTTCCCCGATCTATAACAGTAGTACTTCGTGTGTGAGAAGTTCGTGAATACTATTTTAAATTTTCTTTCATCATGATCTGTCTAACGAGTAATCACTGAAACTTTCGGAATCATTCAAAGTAACCTCTTAAACTAATTTGTTAACCCTTTAACCGCTCCTATCGAGTAGACTCGATTCTCGTATAACTTCCTTTGGTGCTCTAATCGAGTATACTCGATTCGGGTTTTCTGTCGATCACTGAAACCCAGCGCACTGATTCAATGATGGCATTGAAATGGAGCAGTTGAAGGGTTAATTAATGCAGAAGGAAATTTGCAATTTAGATTATAAAGATGTCATCCAACTGAAAATTGTTTTCCATCTAAAATAAACAACAGATTTTTCAAAACTACAATCGGATAATTAGATGCAGCAATTACCCACTGTGAATAATTTAGGTAAACAAACCTGCTTTCCTAATAAATTAATAAATAAATATTTATTTATATTTATTTATTTATTTATTTATTTATTTATTCCTTGCTTTGTGTCAATATGTTTGTTGAAATTTGATTTGTAAAGTCCCCAAAGAGACGTTTTAAACATGGTTTTCAAACCCCGATTTGATCGATGGCTAATGCGACCCTCTTGGCTTCCTGCAGGTGAAGCTGCAAACGCCGGAGCGGTCATCGTCTTGGGGCAGCTCTTTCTCTGGACTGTATCTGCAGGAGCGCAATGCCCTCGAGGAGCAGCAGCAGCAGCAGCAGCAGCAGCAACCAGTTGCCTCCTCTTCCCTCGTGTTCAGCGACGAGGAACTTCACTTGGCAGGGCGCAGTTGCCCCGTGTGTCGAAGGAACTTCCCTTCTCCTTCCCATATGAAGAGGCACCTCCGCACCCACACCGGAGAAAAACCCTTCCATTGCGTTCTTTGCTCTTATCAGACCGCCGACAAAGGAAACCTGGATAAACACCAGAAACAGCACACGGGGGAGCGCCCCTTCCCCTGCACAATCTGCCCCTACAGAGCCACTCAGAAGATCCACCTTCTGTCTCACATGCGCGTTCACACCAAGGAGAAGCCCTTCGGGTGCGACATCTGCTTCAAACGCTTCTCGGATAAACAGTCGCTGAAATACCACACCTCTTCCGTGCACTCTGGGTCCCCTACGGACTGAATGAACGTTTCGAATGGATACTTCATGGGCTCCTTTGCCCTTTGTTCGCGTCGTCATATAACATTGCCTATTCATCACCGTAAGGAAAGTTCATTACTGTGAAAAGCGATTTTTTATTTTTTGTGCTTACATCAAATTACCTGAAGTTAAAACGAAACGAAAGCATTTATCATTGACCACTACTTGCTATACCATTTATTAAAGCTCTCTTCGCAAAGTTTATAGCAAAACTGATTTGATTCCTTTATATATATTATTATATATATATATATATATATATATATATATATATATATATATATATATATATAGTATATATATATATATATATATATATATATATCGGGTTGGCAAAAAAAAAGGGAGACCTTTTAAATCCTTCATATCTCGGCAAATACGGTACATAGAACCGCGAAATTTTAGTATGTTAGTACTAGGTAATTTTATGGTTTGTATGCCATCTTTTAGCATTTTAGCTGAGAAATTGGGTTTATGGCGAATATTCCAGAAAAATTTTGCTAATCATAGGTTCAAGTTGATAATTAAAGCGATTTTAATTAACGTAAGCCAACTGCGGGAGGTTTGGACAAGCTTCTCAAGAAAATCGATAAAACGGGACATATCAAAAGAATACCAGGTAGCAGTATTAAATTTGGCTACCAAACAGTCCTGATTTAAATCCTGTCGATTACGGCCTTTGGGAAAATTTGTCACAGAGAATTTATCGGGTCAAAGAAATGTCGCTCATTTACGACAGCTTCTTCTGGAAAAATGGGATGAGCTACCGCAAGAACAAATCAATAAAGCCATAGATGAGTTCCGTCCTAGATTAAAAAAGGTTGTAGAAGTTCGTGGTAAACATATCGAGCAGTTTTTTTAACATCAAGGTGGCACCATATGTGAGTACTTCGTAACTTTTTATCCGCACATACAATGCAGTAGTAGTGTAAATGGAGAATTTCCAGTGGCATAAAGAAATGTTCACTAAATCCGTAATTTTCATTAGTTTTCTTTGAAATCCGTTCACCATATAGGAAATGTACTTAGTTGTGGCGTGTGAAAAACATATTGAAATCTGACCATAACTTTGGATTTTACAGCCAAAGTTCGAGGTCTCCCTTTTTTTTTGCCGACCCGATATATATGCGCAAATAACTCGTTTAAGCGCGTGAAATAATATTGTACACTAAAAACCACCAAGGTAAAAGAAGTACCGACCGAACGCTTTTGTTTGTATTTAGCATCATATTTTCATTATTTTGTTACATATATACGAAGGTGATCGGCCGATATTATGTTTCCTTTACTTGGTAGTTATATATATATACAGTATATATGTTTGAATTAAAATATTGTAAATATTTGGGATAATATATGACAATAGTGATTATAACGTGTAAACATTATCGTTTAATAAAAATTTGTTGTACAATATTTTTTTTCAATTCCTTTTTGAGAAACTGAAATTTATGCGTCGAGAAGAGATTATTTAACCGTGTTTAGACGGAATGTTTTGTTGGGTCACGTTTGGAGTGCGTTTATTTAGAACTTTTTGAACATTTCGGCTACAGACGGTTAAAGTCATGAAAAAACACGATATAATGATGGTTTTCGTCGTTTCGATGACCCATTTTGCCTTTTTCGATTTCATGCATTTGATCGATAATGGAAGTTGTTCAATTCATTTATTTCTTAGTCATTGGAGTGATAGTCACGAAGGTCGGGTCAATGACGACTTTTCAGAAATTTATCACGCAGTTCTATGTACATTTGTCGTGTATATTACGAGGGGCGGTCAGAAAATACGTTTACACGGCGTATAATTTCGTAACTAAAGGACCTACATTGATTATGTTTGTATCGGGTGAATTCGTTAATCATTGTTGGCAACACTGCACGTCAATTCGGCTGCCATCTACCGTACATTGATTATATGAGTCAGTTGAACATGGCGGCTCGACTGGAATAATGCCCTGTGCCCTACGGAGCATGAAGTCCGCGAGCAAAACGCCTTTGTGGTCCCAAAACACAGTAACCATCACTTTGCCAGCGGACCTCACAATCTTGAACTTCTTTGGTCGCGGGGACCCAGGGTGTTTCCATTCCATGGTGGCGGGGTTTTTTTTTTTGCTTGTTCTTGGTCTTCTCTCGTGCCCCCTTTGTTCTATGTATATATATATTTCTTCCTACCTTTTTATATTTTATAAATGGGAAATTAAAATCTCCTCAATATTATTATTATCATCATCATTATATATATTATATATATACTGTTATATATTTTAATAAAAGTTACATTAGCTCATTTATCCTTTGCCATCTTTTGCATTAATGAGTTCATACTTTTTGTAGATGTTTAAGTTCAATAATAGTACCTTTGGGTTAAATTAGATTAGGTTAGGTTGGGTTAGAGGTAGTTAGGTTATTTCTTTAGGCCTGTTTAGATTAGGTTCGGTTTGGCTACATTGAAGTTGGGAGTAATTGTAGCTTGGGAATATATATATATTTTTTTTAATTGGGGTTGTTTAACCACCTTCGCAACATCTAAGGTCATATGACGGAGGGGACCTACAGCTTTACGTGGGATCCGAACCACGGGTCGCTACATAATCTGGACGCGGAGGACGGTCTCCCATCCAATTACTACCCAGACCGAATGTCGCTTAACTTCGCTGATCTCCGGGAAGCGGTGTTACGACATCGGCCACGACGTAGCCCTTTAGGAATATATATATACACACTCGTGTGTGTGTGTGTGTGTATATATATATATATATGTGTGTGTGTGTGTATATATATATATATATGGAATGAATTTCACAATTAAACACGTGAAATGAATGAATGATGCAAACTCACAAGGAAAAAAAGAAAAATGATTCAGAAGTACAACTCGTCACGGAATACGTCATTCCCTGACGAAGTGTACTTCTGAATACACGAAAGGCCTTGGAATCATTTTCCTTTTTCTTTGTGGGTTTGCATCAGATAGATAGATAGAGGACGGGGCGACAAGCTTGACCTTCGTGAAATGAGGAATCATCGCACGGAACCTTTGAAAGGTATTATAATTAATGATAATAATAGCATTTTATTTTGAAGTGTTAAATGTGAAAATGGTGATGAGACCTTGCATTAATGACAAGATATAAAAGAAAGGGTAACAGCGTCTGAACTTATTGTGAAATGTTGTTATGGAATAACCGTTGTTCCTCCATAACTGTGTCGTGTTTAACTGCTTATCTGGTTTATAGCTGCAACGTTCTAACGGCGATTCTTCGTTCTCTTCAGAAAAATGCCAAGCAAGAGCCATCTTCACCCCCTACGTCCTCCTCCGCCAACCTCTCTGCCTCGGAAACTGGATTCGCCGAACTTACGGGCCTTGTTTCGCTCGAGGGGAGCGTAAGGGGAAGGCCTTCAGCGAGGGGAAGACCTCTGGTGTGCCCAGTGTGTGCCAAATGTTTCCAGAGCCACAGGAGAGGAGACTTCATACGTCACTATCGTATCCACACGGGGGAAAAACCGTTCGCGTGTGCCCAATGTCCCTACAGAGCTAAACAAAAAATGCATCTTGTTTTCCACCTAAGAACCCACAGTCAAGAGAAGCCTTTCGCGTGTGATATTTGCAACTGGAAATTCACCCACAAATACGGCCTCAAACGTCACATGCAAGCAGTTCATAGGCACGACCTTTAATTAGAGACTGAAGATAGAAATGGACAGCTAGCGCCCACTTCCTCGCGCAAAAGTTGCCTCCAGCGTTGGGGCAAGTTCATTCTCGTATAAGAGATCCCCGTTCTAGTCAAATTCGACGCACTGATCCCGCGCTTAGGATCTTAATATCATGAACACGACGATACGTGACAAAGAACACCTTCTTAAAATAGAAATAATTAAGGGCGTAAAAGCCAAATGAAAAGAGTGAATTTATTAAAGCTTTACTACATTAATTCAACTTCTCGTAATTGAGAATCTTCACTTCACTTAACATAAATAATTACTGTATTGGTATATAACAATTTAAAGTGCCACCCAAGTTTCAGTGTTGAGCGTAATTTAAGATGAAATTTTTTGGATAATATGCTTTAAATATTGTATTTGTAAGAATTTGTATCGTGGAGGAACAAAGTTTACGTTACAATAATGTTGAAATTTTTACGTTTTGAGTGTTTACATAGTTTATTACTGTAACTAGATATGTGGTAGAGTTTTTATTTGAACCGTCTATTCTTATGCGTAAATTTTTTTTTTATATAAATGGTTACGTGTTGTATTTGTGTCGTCAAATATATAGAAATAATAATAATAATAATAATAATAATAATAATAATAATAATAATAATAATGCGCAACGTGTGGTTCTGTCGCATTTTTTGAAACGAAGGACATTTAATGTATGTTTTTATTCATCAGTAATGATGATTCTTGCTATTGCCTATAAATTGCATTACGCATATTTTAGTCAGTGAAACGCTGTTTGTATGAAGAGAAAGAAAGGTGAATGATGACGTCACTGAAATAAATGTGCGATGGAAATTTTTTTCTCTTTAAATTCTAAAAGTAAATAAATAAAAGCAAATGATCATACGAAGATTACAGTTGGACTGAGGCTTAACATTCGCTGTATCTCTTCCCAGATGGAATCTCAACAACTTGCGGGGAGCTTTGCGTTCGTAGGAGTGGAGGAGAGGAAGTCCTTCTCGGCTCTCGAACCAATTCACTCCGAGGACGACGGTACCGGAAATCCTTCGCTGTCTTCGAAGGACAACGCCAGAGACAATTACTGTCCTTTCTGCAAGAAGGAGCTTTCGTTCGGGAATAATCTCTACATCCACATGAGATCACACACGGGCGAAAAGCCCTTCGCTTGCACCATCTGCCCCTTCAGGTGTACTCGCAGGTGGAATCTGTTGTCCCATATGCGTCGCCACACGGGAGAGAAACCCTTCGTTTGTAGCGAATGTGAGATGCGTTTTACCAACAATTCCTCCTTATCGTATCATATGTTTCAGAAGCACCCAACGCGTGACCATTGAGGAATTTTCGTGCATTTTCGCATTCGTAACGAAGGGATTTGGGCACTTAATACCGAATCATTACAAAATTACAAAATGATACTTCTGTTGAAATATTTTAAAATACAAATACAAATTTAGTGGCTTTTGTAGCGCCCATTCACGTTAAGGACTCGAAGAGAATTCCTTAAAATTTTTATACTTTAAATTATTGTATTAAGTATGACGAATATGAAACAATTTTTCTGTAACATTGGTCGTTGTAGTTCATTAGTCGTTTTTATCGTGGCCTCAATGTAAAATTAGGCCATTAACAGAACCTTTCCAAAGTAAGTGGACAACTTCGTGTAGAGCGCAATTGCCAAATTAGTCAACGAGACAATTTGGCCCATTGACCAGTAATTTATTAAAAGGATTATTCGATATTTTATTGATCTCCCCTTTCCGTTACGTGGTTCAGTAAAGGGCTCTGGCTCGTCTGAATGAGTTTGGCTTATGCGTCCCAGAGGTATTGCGACTCTCGTCTCTTTCAACATTAATAGCAAAGTTTTGTTTGAGGCGTGTTTGCTTCTGCGTTTTCTTACCACACACATTTTATTGGGTTCATGTCAGGAGATTGGCTCTGCCATGGAACACACTGGATGACCAGCCTGTCTTGCTACGCTTCGGTTGCACGAGCAGTGCGAGATGTTTGTAGAGCCATCTCGCCAATAGCGTAAATGGGGAAGACCCTACCGAAGAATCTTAATATATAGAATTGATGTCACCACCATTTTTACTGAGAACGGGCCTCCATCCCACACTTCCCAGGCAACGTAAGCGTAGCACGACAGGCAAGGGCATTCCAATGATAGATTCAGTTTGAAACCATTCAACCTCAGAGAATGATGAAGAGCTTGTATTCGTTTATTATATACCTTACCTTACCTTACAACCTTACAAAGGTTCCACGTGATGATTTCTCATTTGGAGAAGGTCAAGCGTGTCGCCCCTCCTCTCGAGTTGGCCTGGTGAAGTAGTGAGTTGGATTCTTGCGCTCTCCACCTCACATAGCCAGGTACGCCCGGCTCATCGGGGATTGTTCTGAGCCAGGCGTCAAGTCTTCTTTTGAAGATTTCCACTGCAACTCCCTTCGTGTTTCTTAGGTCTTTGGGCAGCTGATTAAATAGTTTTGGTCCTCTCACTACAAAACTATTTTCTTTCAGGGTTAAGGATGTTCCCTGTCTCGCCTTCAATTTGGGAATACGACACAGTCTACCGTTTCTACCTTCCACCGTTGTTTGGGGAGTTATGGGATTCAGAGTAAGATTAGGGACTAGTTTCTCCATTATTTTCCAAGTGTAAATAATGGTGTATCTCTCTCTTCTCCTTTCCAGTGAATATAGGTTTAGTTCTCGTAACCTTTCCCAGTAATTTAGTTCTTTGCACCCATTGATCTTGGCTGTGAAACTTCTTTGAATCCCTCCAGCTGTCTAATGTCTTCTTTTTTATATGGGATGTTAGGACCGAGCAGTATTCCAGTTTGGGTATTATCAGGGTTTTCAGTAGGGGGATCATTACATTCCTATCCCTTCGTTTGAAAGTTCTCAATATCAGACCCGTTATTCTCTTTGCTCTGTTTACTGCTATCTTATTTTGTGTTTCAAATTTCGCATCATCTGTCATTACAACCCCTAAATCTTTTGCTCTGGAATTTCTCTGGACTTCCTGTCCATTTGGGGTATAATATTCGATGGACTTTAGGTCTTCTCTTTTTCCGTACCGTAATAGCTGAAATTTCTCGGTGTTAAACTTCATATTGTTGTCTTCCGTCCACTTGTAAATTTTGTTTATGTCGGTTTGTAGAGATCCTATGTCTTCTGGTTTTCGTATTTTTCTACTGATCTTTGTGTCATCTGCAAAGGATGTTACTGTGCTGTCTCTGGTAACGTCCTCATCTATGTCAGTTAGCATGATTATGAAGAGTAGTGGAGCTAATACCGTTCCTTGTGGTACTGAGCTGAGGACCTCTGATTCTGATGAAGATACTCCTTGTACTGTAACGACTTGCCTCCGCTCACTAAGGAAATTTATATCCATTTCCCTACTTTTCCTGTTATTCCCATATATTTCAGTTTATGTATTATGATTCCATGGTCACACTTGTCGAACGCTTTAGCAAAGTCTGTGTATAGTACATCATAGTTTTCATTACTTTCAAGTGAATCAATAATGTTGTTGTAGTGTTCCATTAGTTGTGACAGGCATGATCTGCCTGACCGAAACCCGTGTTGGTTATCATTGAATTTTTTCTGAGTTTCCAAAAAGTCATAGATTTTCTGTCTAACAATTCTTTCAAATATTTTGGTGAGATGAGATGTAAGCGACACTGGCCTATAGTTTTTGGCCTCGGATCGATCTCCTCCTTTATATATTGGGACGATGTTCGCGCTCTTCAGGATGCCCGGTATTTCTCCCGTGTTTAATGATCGTCTCCATATCCAGTATAGGGGCTCAGCGATTGCATTCTTGCAGTTTTTGATCAGTGTGGCATTCCATTTATCCGGTCCTGCCGCTGAGTGTGTTTTTAGTTTCCCTATGACTTGTGCAATATCCTCCGTCGTAAAGTCGAAATCCGTTATACTTTCCCCTTGTGGTTCTTCTTCAAAGAACGCGTTTCTATCGCATATCAGTTTGTCAGTTTTTGGGATACTGAAAGATGATTCATACTGAGCTTTTAATATTTCAGCTACTTCTGTTAGATCATCAGATAAATATATATATATATATATATATATATATATATATATATATATATATATATATATATATATATATATATATATATATAAAATATACTGTATATATGGGAATGAACTCAGAATGGTTCCCTGAGGTTTTTTATGATACATACAGACCGTGCATGGAACAAGGAACTCTTGTAGGAAAATTAAATCCACTATAGTCCAATAAGTAATGGTAAATGACAAATACTATAGTTTTTTTCTTTTTTATGATGCTAGCCCGACGCGGGCAACGGGTCACTCGCAAAGAGGTCCCAAAAATATAGCTTCCCTCACCAGCTATCTGCTTAATAAAACACGTGAAATGAATGAATGCTGCAAACCCACAAGGAAAAAGAAAAACGATTCCAAGGCCTTTCGTGTATTCAAAGCTACACCTCGTCAGGGAATATATATATATATATATGATACAAACAGACCGTGCATGGAACAAGGATCTTCCAGGAAAATTAAATCCACTATAGTCCGAATAAGTAATGGTAAATGACAAATATTATACTTTTTCTTTTTCATGATGCTAGCCCGACGCGGGCAACGGGTCACTCGCAAAGAGGTCCCAAAAATATAGCTTCCCTCACCAGCTATCTGCTTTGCAGATAGCTGGTCGGGCTAGCATCATGAAAAAGAAAAAGTATAATATTTGTCATTTACCATTACTTATTCGGACTATAGTGGATTTAATTTTCCTAGAAGAGTTCCTTGTTCCATGCACGGTCTGTTTGTATCATATATATATATATATTCCCTGACGAGGTGTAGCTTTGAATACACGAAAGGCCTTGGAATCGTTTTTCTTTTTCCTTGTGGGTTTGCAGCATTCATTCATTTCACGTGTTTTATTGTGAAATTCATCCCATATATATATATATATATATATATATATATGCACTAAAATCACAAAATAACACGTGACCTTATTGATAAGCAAACAACCACAGGGAAAAGGAAACACAAAGTCCGAGCGCTTTCGTGATATATTCACATTATCAAGGAGGAACAGAAAATATTTTCCTATTTTCTGTTCCTCCTTGATAATGTGAATATATCACGAAAGCGCTCGGACTTTGTGTTTCCTTTTCCCTGTGGTTGTTTGCTTATATATATATATCACACACAGGGTGTTTCAGGAGGAAAGGTCAATACTTCGGGTATGAAAATAAATGCAAAAAACCACTTTTTTCTACGTGAAGGTCAAAATATGAAAATAAAAACCCACTCTAATAGACAGAGTTTATTTCCACAACAGTTTCGATGCCCACTGGCATCCTCCTCTGGTGGATACAGAAAAACGAATGAACCAAAACAAGAGGGAAAAACAGTCCAGGGACTGACCGTTAAGAAATTCGCACCTAGGTTAGATCCCATTCTCCTGACCCCGGAAGGGCATTTTCATTAAAGGGACCCGCTTATAAGTACATTCGCACCAATTTTAAAACTATCTTCCTGTTCTAAACATGTGTCTAATTCTGAATGGTTACGGAGATAGAGCTGTTTGAAACTACAAATACAAAAGCATTGTTAATGGTAATCAAGAAAGAGAAACCAATTACTGTTTCTAACATTTAATGTTTAAACATTGGCATTTTGAATGGTATCAGATACAGAAATGACAAATTTGTTACAGTTTACAATACGTTTTCGAAAATCCCACCGTCAACCTCAATGCACTTTGCAGCTCGTGTGCGAAGATCGCGTGTTGTTCGTCTGAGTTGATCTTGACGTTCCTTTATGCGGGCAGCAGCATCCAAAATGCGCGCGAGCAATTCGTCTCGTGTATCCACCTTTCTTTTGTAAACTTGACGTTTCATCCACCCCCACAAACAATAATCTAACGGAGAGAGGTCTGGAGACCTTGGTGGCCATTGAATGGGACCACCGCGGCCGATCCATCGACCAGGGAAAGTTTGATTTAGGTATTGCATCACCAGACGGGTAGAATGTGGAGGAGCTCCGTCATGCTGAAAGTACATACCAGCGTGTGTAGCCAAAAGAACATCCTCCAATAGTCCTGGCAATTCATTTTGCAGAAATTCTAGGTAACTTTGTCCTGTAAGACGATTCTCTAAAGTAACAGGGCCAATCAGCTGATCATCGATGATACCGCACCACACATTGGCAGAGAAGCGATGTTGAAAATTTGTTTCCACAGTGGCATTTGGAGTTTTGTCTGACCACCGATGAGAGTTACGAGTGTTGTTGATACCGTCACGGGTGAAAGTAGCTTCATCGGTGAACAGTATTAATCGAAGCAATCGGCGATTAGCATTTACCCAATGACAAAATTCCAGTCGCATGGCAACGTCTCCTGGTTGAAGGTGTTGTACACGCTGTACATGATATGGATGCAAGCTTTCCTCACGTAATGTTCGCCATACTCTCGTGTGTGGTACACCGAGACGTGTAGAAATTCTTCGTGAGCTAGTAGTAGGACTACGCTCTACCAACTGAAGAATGTTTTCCACTTCATCCACATCTTATTTACCTTCACGTTCAGATGAAACATGAGCGCTGGGAAGTGTACCAATCTCACGCAATGTGTTGAAAACCCTGGAATTCTGCGATTCGGAAACCGTCAACGGTATTCTGCAACAGCAGCTGTTGCACTTCCATCGCAAAAACCGTAGACATACACCATATCTGCATATTCGGCATGTGTGAAGGTGTGTGGCATTCTTAACACCGCTTCAAACACCAAACAATGTCACTCACAACAGTCAGCTGTCGATTGGCTTATGTTACATGCTTACATTACAGCTTACATGGTTCAAGGTTATAGGGGAGGGAAGTGGGAGGAAGAGCTGAGCGCGCATCAGATTCAAACAGCTCTATCTCCGTAACCATTCAGAATTAAACACATGTTCATATGAACTTTTTTTCTCACAATGACCGATACTATCACCTCCCGAAGTATTGACCTTTCCTCCTGAAACACCCTGTGTGTGTATGTATGTATATATATATATATATATATATACTGCTATACAGAAGTCTTAGATATATTGCATTTTTGCACTCTGATGCATAAGGAAACTAAAACTTTGTATTCAATTCAAAGACACTGTCAATGAAATGAAAATCACATTCAGATAATCCTCTTTATATGGAATATACTGTGATATAAACTAATGTGTCCATTTTTTTTTCCGTTAAATGACCTCATTGACATTCTTCTTGGGACTTTCAAATAATTTTGTTAAAAACTTTTGTGGTAATGGTGTTCCACGCTTCTTCGAAGACTTCCACAGATCATCCGAGTTGGTGGGATTCTCTTTTACTTTTTCTTTATCCAAATAGTCCCATGCAGCCTCAATGATATTGAGATCTGGGATTCGAGAAGAATTCAGCTCGCTCTTTCGTTTGCAAAAGGTTTTAATTACTCCATCCGCGTGCTTTGGATCATCATTATCTTGCTGTAAGATAAAGTTTGAACCAATAAGCCTCGCACCACTACGAATAGCATGATGAATCAAAATCTGTTTGTACCTAGCAGCATTCAATATACCATCAGCAATTTTCCAAAACCACTTGAGGAGATGCACCCCTAAACTCGAATTCAACTTTCTCCATGCTTAACTGTTGGTTTCAAGCAAGGCTTTTTATAGGTTTCATTCGTTCATCTCTCTCACTGTCTTCGATTCAAAACGATTCAAAGATTCAAAACTTTAAGAAGCGAATACGAGTGAGTGTTTTACAATTTTTACGTATTTGATACGACATTAATACATATATTAACGGTACTCTCATCCGAATATGCCGTTGGAAGCATGGAGGATTTTTGGGCAAAATTAATTGTTTATTTAATTACATTTATTGCTTATTTATTACATGAAAATAGTGAGAGTGGCAAGTAATAGTAATAGTGACAAAAATAATAATAATAATAATAATAATAATAATAATAATAATAAATACAATATAAAGTTTACATAATTTTACTTAATTTTAAATGGAATGATTTATTGTATATTTCGTAGAAAATAAATGCTGTTTAATAAAATATAGAGAAAAAATAGATTACGAAATTAAAGGTACTGAATGAAATTAGGAGACTTTAAATAGTTGGTGACAAAATTTATTACAATGGTAAAAATGGCACTAGTGAACTTATATATAGATCAGGAGGAGCCAATGAAGTGCTTTTTTTAGTGATTTGCGAAATACATTTAGCGATGAAGCCTGCCTCATACGCGTGGGAATTGCATTCTGTACGCGTGCTTCTTTGAAAGAGAGTGCATTTCCCGCAGTTTCTATTGTATAGTTAGGTTTGTGTATAAAATCCGTGGGCAGCCTGGTGTTATAACGATGGTGTGTTCGATACGGGGATGGTGATTGTTCTTTGAATGGGTGATGTATGTCGATTTTTTCTAATAATTTTAAACGTATTGACACCAGCAGTGAATTTGTATAAGAAGTCATTTAATTTTAAAATATTTAACTCTTTAAACATTGGGAAAGTGTGACTTTGTCCGTTGTCATTATTCGAGAGAGAGTTCGCGAACATTTTTTATGAATTACTTCCAAAGGACGTTTTATATATTTCTTTGAGCTACCCCATGTTGTAATGCAATGTAGTAAATGTGTATTACATCCAAATAATTGAAACTTTGACTCGTCCGTCTAAAGCACCCTTGACCATTGTTCCGTAGTCCAATTTCTTCGTTCGTGCGCTTATTTTAGCCTTGGTCCCCTCTCTTAATAGAAGTTTTCTTACTGCAACACATCCTTTAAGTCCTGATTTCAAAAGTGACCTTCGTACTGTTGATGGATGGACAACGCCACCCGAGCCTTCTGCCAGTTCTGTTGCCAATTCAGCACTCGTCTTCTTTCTCTTCTTAAAATCAATCTTTAAGTATCGCTCATCCTCGTTACGCACTTTTTGGGTCTTTCAATCCTGGGTTTGTCGATTACGGATGTTTCTTCGTAATTCGGATACCGCACCTTGAAAATCGTAATTCGGATACCGCACCTTGAAAATCGAGTGATGCGAGCTATTTCACTCAATTTCGCCGTTTAAACCAAACAGTTCATTCTGGTAGATCTTTATTTTGCAGTACAAAAAGTAACCCGAAGGTTAATGGATGTATAGGGAGGAAAAACATGATTTTAGTAACCA
This sequence comes from Bathynomus jamesi, assembly GCA_023014485.1. Lineage (NCBI taxonomy): Eukaryota > Metazoa > Arthropoda > Malacostraca > Isopoda > Cirolanidae > Bathynomus > Bathynomus jamesi. The sequence goes on along the minus strand of JAJOZX010002889.1, from coordinate 168,358 downwards.
TGAAAACATTACAATGTTTCATCAATTATACGTGAATGTTAACTGTGAAGGATTAGCTACTACGATACGTAATATTAGCTGGTCATGTACGAGTTGTTTTGAATTGTTGCGATTGCTATTTTGAAGATTCTAATCAATGTGAATTAAAGGTTGTTACATAGTTTATATCAAGGTAGATTCTTTATAGTCTATAAATTTGGTTACTTCAATTTGATTTTCATTTCATCAAAAGCGTATTTGAATTCAGTAAAAAAAATTTGCCCAGCAGTGTGTGTGTGTGTGTGGTGTGTGTGTGTGTGTGTGTGTGTGTGTGTGTGTGTGTGTGTGTAGAATATTAACTAAAATAATAATGTTTCAAAATATTTTCGTTTCCTGAATTTGCTAATAAATAAAATAGAAATATTTGTTGAATCTTTTCATTCGAGACATTTTTTCTTATTTCATTCCGAGCCATTTCTCAAATTTATGTATTGCGCAACTTCAGACCAAGAAAATAGAATACTATCTCAAATGCGCTCATGACCTTCATAATACTTTTATGATGAATATCGAGTATCTGTGACGCCATTATGATAAAAGGCCAGTTTTGAAAAAAAAAATTAAAATATAGCAAAAACCTTATTAAATAGTGAAAAGTTAATGCGTGGCGATATACCAAAATATTAAAATATATTGTCAGGTTTTATGAAAAAAATATAATAAATTCGTTTTTTATTGAGTGATGTCTCTATGTTAAACCTTTATCCAAAGACTTTTTTTTTAACTCTGGGTAGTATTTAGTTGGTCCACCCTTAGCCCCCCGATTACGGCCTCCAATCGACGTGGCATCGAGTCGCCGAGCCTCTCGCATTCTTCTGTAGTTATCGATTGCCAGGTTGTCATCAAACACCTCTTCAGTTCATTAAATGTTCCTGGTTTACGCTTTTGGACCTTCTGCTTAGCAATATTCCAAAGATTTTCTATCGGTTTAAGATGAGAGAATTAGCTGGCCGTGATAGTACTTCACTTTCATGAGCATCAAATCACGTAGATGTTGCACGAGCCGCATGAGCTGGAACAGGGTCATGTTGAAAAATAAATGGTTCGTCTCCATACGGCTGTTCTGCAGACTCCAGCATGAAGTATTCGAAGTTTTTTGATAAACGTGACTGTTGACAGTTCTGTTTACAATTGCGAGTGACGCCATACCATTTGCATTCATGCAACATCCACACTAACACAGTCGTCGCCTTTATGAAATAGGATTTCGGTCATAAAAACTGAAAATTGAGCCGATGTTAAATGCGAAGCAAAAGAGAAGACGACTATCCTGGTGCAAAGATGCAAAGAAAGAGTTGCATGGACTGCAAACGAGTGACAAAAGTGCTCTTTTCAGACGAATCAAAATTTTGTGTCTCATTTGGTAACGGGGTCAGCAAGTTTGGTGGAGAAAGTGTGAAATTATCATGAAAGCTGCCTGAAGCGATCGGTCAAATTTACGGTGAGCGTGTTAGTGTGCCTGGCAATCGATAACTACAGAAGAATGCGAGAGGCTCGTCGACTCGATGCTGCATCGATTGGAGTCCGTAATTAGTCCGGTTACACGGGGTGGGAACCCTGCATTGTTTGTTATAAATAAAATCTTGACATATTTTGAAAGCTTATACCACCCCATTCAAGAATCCATCGGGTGTACGCCTGACCCCCGCTTGGTTTGGTTTTTTCAATATGGCCGCCATTTTCCAAGATGGCCGGTGAAACTGAAAAATCCCATATCCTGGTCAATACTTGATGGATTTTGATGATCTTGGTGTCATTTCTAGGGGTTTTTAGGATGATGAGTCGATCTGGAGGGGTTGCAGATACTTTGGGAGTCGTTTTGACCCACATTCGTCAATACTCAAGGTCAGTAAAGCCTAAAGCCTAGTAAAGCCTAAAAGCTTAAGGGCCAAATTAAAAAAAAATAAATAAATAAATAGTCAGGCTTCACAATTATTTATGTCATTGTAAAAATTGTAAATTGTAAAAAGACTACTGTATTTATTTTATTATTAATAAAGGTTATTCAATTCAATTCAATTCATTGGAGGTCAAACGCCCCCCGAAATAAGGAATATCCCATATCCCGGGCAGTCGTGAAGATATTTTGGTGATCTTACTGTCGTTTTTATGGTTTTGGGCAAGACTGAGTAGTTCTGTAGGCACATGATAACAGTAGGATATCATTTTGTAACTCTATGGGTCAAGTCAAGGTCATTTGAGGTTAAAGTTTGGCCTTGAAATATGATAATGCCACAGTTGACATCACTATATTTGCTTTATTTCAGTGACAATTTCTACAATCTAGCTAACTGCTGAGCACTTAACATCTTTTCTGCAGATAAAACCAGATCATAATGCTTAAATGACATAACCCACATTATATGGATATGGATATTCGGATATAAACCACAATTTATGTTGAAGTGCAGGGCACATGCATTCTTTGGAAGGTTGCAAACTACAAGATATGACCTCGTAAGCAAAACAAAGCTCACACCTAGCTGGGGAATTGGCATTGACAACTTTGATGCAGTTATTCACATTAGGTAACCATTTATTGGGGGCAAATATCAAAAGACATGGTTGTGTCAGGATCGTCAGGATCATGTCTGCTCTTCGTTTGCGTTTTGGGTCAATGGATTGTTGCAATCCAAGCCGCTGCCACATGCACAGAACATTGTGCAAGGGATTCGCACCCACATCTGATTAGCTTCAGAACTTCATCTGATGCTAAGCACACTCCTTCACCAACTGTTTTTGGGATGAGAACTCTATTTGTTTCGTTTCTCTCCCACCCATAATGCACAGGATCAAGTGGTGGTGGGTCACACTTTAGTGCATCGAGCCAGTTCGCCACAGTGTAGTGGGCTCTGAGCACATTTTGATGGAAAGCTTCAGTTGTTGGTGGTAGAGAACATAGTTTGGGTGCAGCAGTTCCTGACTTCCCTGTCTTCTGAGCCCATACTCGCTGACGACACTCAGTAAGAGATGAGGATTTCTTATCCCCATAGCATGCAACAATGAACGCTGTTGCCTCTTTCTCGATATGGTCAAAGCATGCGTCAAGGGACCCCAGCTTGTCTAGCTTCCGACCCTTCTTGGCTGTGGCAATGTGGCTTTGCCGATGCCATGTATTGCTGCAACTGTGTCACAACCACTCAAAGCGTGTAGTTTGAGGATTTGTGGGATGATGTCTTTGTGCTGGGTTGCAGTTGCTCGGATGTCCACTGATTTTCTGCCACGCACTGGAGACTCCATCATCATGGGACAGCCTAGTTTCTTAAATTCATAGAAGTGAGTCAGCATGGCAAACACGTTTGTGTCATCACAAATGATGGAGATACGGGCATCAGAATCTTTCTCAGCTTGTGCTATAGCGTGGAATCAGCACAACCAAGACGTCATCAAACCACCAGGTGGGCAGCACCATCAGCAATAATCTCAACAACCTGAAAAAAATAAGAGGAATAATTAGACATATTGGAATTCACCTTACCATGGGGAAAATAACCCCTGATTTCATTTTAAACCCTATAGAACTACTCAGTCTCGCCCAAAACCATAAAAACGACAGTAAGATCACAAATATCTCCACGACTGCCCGGGATATGGGATATTCCTTATTTCGGGGGGCGTTTGACCTCCAATAACCTTGAGTATTGACGAATGTGGGTCAAAACGACTCCCAAAGTATCTGCAACCCCTCCAGATCGACTCATCATCCTAAAACCCCCTAGAAATGACACTAAGATCATCAAAATCCATCAAGTATTGACCAGGATATGGGATTTTTCAGTTTCGCCGGCCATCTTGGAAAATGGCGGCCATATTGAAAAAGCGAAGCGGGAGTCAGGTGTACACCCGATGGATTCTTGAATGGGGTGGTATAAGCTTTCAAAATATGTAAAAATTTGCTTTATAACAAACAATGGTGGGTTCCAGTAAAATCAGGGTCTGTGCTACCGGACTAAATCGAGGCTAAGGGTGAACTAACTAAATACTAAGACGCAGAGTTATTTAATATTTTGGTATGTCGCTATGCATTAACTTTTCACTATTTAATAAAGCTTTTGCTATATTTTTTTTTTTTCAAAACTGGCACACACAGGCGTCTTTTTATTGTAATGACGACAGAGATGCTCGATATTCCTCGTAAAGCTGGACTATTTCACCATGTTTGACGAGCGCCTTAGTTGAGCAAACCTTATTTACTGATACAAAATGATATCTATTGGACAAATAACTTTTAAACCAATCACTGATTGCTCCTCTGAAGCCGTAACAATATAATTTATTAAGTAGAATATTATGGTCTATTACGTCAAACGCCTTACTCAAATCTATAAATATTGATATCATTATTTCTTTGTTCTCTTTAGCTATATTTGCATTTTCCATAAGATTTAAAAGGTATATAACGTAAAAGTATTATGAACGTTATGAGCGTATTTGAGACAATATTCTATTTTTTTGGTCCAGAGTTGTATTATCGTACTCTTTCTTGATTGAAATAAGTATTATGTAGAAATGTAGGTATTTAGAGTTGCCATGTAAATAAAATATGAAACATTAATCGTTTATTATTAAATACGTAAAACCTTTTCAGTCTGGCAGACATTAACATAATTTCCTTTAGATTCGTAATCTCGATTGAGTGGATTTCGTTTGGTGATATTTATATATCTGAGTACGCGTCAGCCCCCCTTGTTCAGTGGGTAACACCGTTTCCCTATAAGGGAAGGGAAGACACTGAGGTCGAGGGCTCGATTCCCGATGATGCTGGTTAATACACGAGTTAACGCAATGGTCCTCTTTCGTCTGGCCTGAATCTTAACTACGTATTCCAGTACGAGATAATAGTCTCCGTATTAAAGCTAAAGATTATATTTTCTTCGAGAGTGGATTTTGTTCTTATAGATTACTTACGTAGCAGATTTTAGAATTATGTCCAAGGTGATATGGAAGCGAGTGGTTTAGAGGTGTATATTGTCGTTGTGGAGTGAAACAACAACGTGTTGGTAATACATCAAGGAAAATGAGGGTCAGTTTTATACGTACGCCAATGAAACGATGCTAAGTACATCATCATAGCGATGATTTGTTAACGTGTACCAAAAAAGAGTTCAACTGAACCGCGTGTGAAAAAGTTGTTGTGGCGCATGAAGAAAAGATCGAAGTTGGGAGCGAGTTGAAATAAACATGTTGAAGGTGAAGTCAGGTTTGCTCTTCAATACTAATGTTTAAACAAGTTCTGTTTCGCATCGGAAAAGAAGAAGAAGCTGTCTCGTTCACTGTATGTTTTTATTAGTTTGAAGCCTTCACACTGGCGTCCTACCGAATCATTGAAAGAGCAAAGCATTTTTAGCGTAAAATGAATCGTGTCCGTAACGCGCTGTACGAGTTGGGCAGCTTTTGTTAATTTGGAACCCTAAAATGCGAGATTTAAAGATAGGAAATGCGGAGCGAAGCAGTTTATCTTCACCCGATTTAACTTAACATTTGAACTCATTGAAAAGTCATAATAAAAAAGAGATGCGTAAACTCTACGCAACAGGAATATTAAGAGATATTGAAGACCGAGATTCAGAACTTTACAAAACAAATGTTAAATGACGAAGCCACAGATTTCTCTTCCATCTTCTTATGATCTTAAGAGCCGTTTTATGTTGAATTATGCGCGAATACATTGAAATGTATATTTTTATGTTTACGAACCACTGAAGTGAAATAGTTTTGAACAAAGATGTTTCCTCGTGCGATTCTCAAAATAATGCCTAAAACTGAACGAATTATTTTCAAAATAGAGAATTACATAACTTTCGCTTTTAACCAAAACAGTGCGTGGGTTAATATGATGATAATTACTTTTTAGGTGAATATTCTCAATAATTATTTCTAGGGTTGCCAACTTTTAAATAAAAAGAAAAAATCCGGAGATTTAGACTCGACCGGCGAATCGACTCAACCCGCAGCAACTAACCAGTGACGTGATTATACGCAGGCGCCTATTAGCCGCAGTTTTTGTATCCGAATGAACTTACTAAATAATAAAAGAAATCGAATTAAAAAGAAAAATTTCAAATTTTGTTTTTTTATAAAACCTTTTGAGAGCCGGAGGAGGTTTCATCTCCGGTTTTACTTTGAAAATAAAAGTAGAGACTCCCAACGAAAACCGAAGGCTCTGGTCGAAAACCGGAGAGTTGGCAATCTTAATTAATTATTAGAACCGCCGTCATTCGTACAACGTATTTTATAAAATATACACAGTAGTATATGGACATTATTTTTTTGAAGCATGTATTTGATAAACTATAGAATATTATTATTATTATCGGTACTTATTAAGTTTAGAAAAAAAACTTATACTTTATAATGAATTGTAAGTGCGATCAAAGCAGATGCATGTAATGTTTTTCTATAATTTTAATTAAAGTATGTGGCATCAATAAGCATTCTTTGAGAGAAATCGAAGTATGGAAACATTGCATTTTTAACGTATCTCTCGTGTATGTTAATATAATGTAGGAGGAAGTATTTGTTAACTAACCTTGCCAAAGATGACCCCCAACTCAGAGATGCCCTCTCCTTGCAGATGGAGGTCCCTCTGAAACCTGACGTTTCCAAAGACGAAGAAGGAGTCATCGAAGTGGCCGAAACGTCGTCGCTTTCTCCCCGTTCACGTCATAACGCAACATCGAATAGTTTCTCGCGACGCCTTTCGTCATCTTCGCCTCCCGTGTGTCGTTCAACGAGTGTGTCCCCCTCGTCCCTCCATTCCAACACGTCCCAAATCTCCCCTATCGGCGGCACCCCTTCCACGCTCTCAGTGAGCGCCCCGAACCTATCCCACAGCATTCAGAGCTTCCTCTCCACTTCCATAAATTCCTTCAGGACAAAAGTAATCCCTTCTCCCGAGGACATTTACTCTGCCGGCGGCGGTCCGTCTCGTCAAGTGAACTTCTGTCGGAATCAGCAGTTGTCAGTAAACCGATGTAGGTCCTCGATGCCGTGCAATATTTGTTCCAAAGTGTTTCCTACTCCCACGGCTCTCAAAGTCCATATACGAACCCATACCGGAGAGAAGCCTTTCGGTTGTCAGTATTGTTTATATCGCACGGCGCAGAAGGGTAATTTAGCCACCCACATGAGAACGCACACCGGAGAAAAACCTTTCGTCTGTTCCATTTGCTCTAGTCGATTCAAAAGCGGTTCCGCTCTCACCGGCCACATGCGCTCAAAGCACTGAACTACATTCCGTGAGGCTTTTTTTTTTAATTCCACTACTTTCGTCTTACATTTTGAAAAAGAATTTAAGCGTTTATTTAAATGTACAATTTTTGAACTTTTTGTTAATTGAAATAAATGAAAATAGGTGAAAATAGGTATATCGTCTCATATGTTGGGGAAAAGCATCATTGGTATTTAATATTTCTGTATTTGAAACACGGCATAAATTTTCTTCATTAGAACGACAGTCGTCTCCTTATTGGTCGAATACCATTAAGGATTGACAAATATATACTCGTATTAGATATCAACAACACTCGTTAATATTATTGCCATTTTTATTCAAATTAGGTAACGCTATCTAATTAAACGATTCGACCCCAAAACCAGATCGTCTATATTTCCTTTTCTCGTATTACGTAACTATCATCCGCGACCTTTCGCTAAATATGGCGGCGACTGTCATGGAATTACCAATTAATAATTACATTTATGATAACATTTTTGTCCCTCCTTTTAAATTTTCTTTCAAACTGTATTCGCAAAATGCGGTCATTTGTCAGGAAACAAAGAGCAAATGTCTGGTGGAAACCACTTTTCTGAATCTTTATTAAAACATATAACTTAATATGTATTCAGCAAACAATTTCGTGCGATGCATTATCAATATACGCGTACGTTTTTTCTCTTATTTATTCTAGAAGTTCCTATCCACCGTTAAAAATAAACGGCCATGAAACGCAAATATTGAATGCTCCTTCTCGTTTTCTATAAGAAAACTTATGAAAATTTACTCGGATAAAACTTTTTTTTTCTTCTTCAATGGAACCATTTTCCGTTTTTTGTAATTAATTTATTTGATTCGAGACTCTTACGAAATATCTAATGAACGGAAGATCAAATAAATGAAGTTGAGTAAACTTTAATATATTTGGTATTCGGACTCGCGAGAAAAAAATTCTTAAACTATTATCAAAACAAAAATAAAAATTCTCCCAAAACAATTCTTCTGCCCAGCGTTTGATTAAAAGCAAATTGCCACCGAATTCTGACCTGATGAATTTCATAATTGTTTAATATGCTTCCGTCAATTAACCTCTCAAGTATCGTAGTGAAGTAATAGAATATCGTATTATTTTATTTATTTGTTTCGCATATTATTCCTTAGATAAATGTTCCACAACCTTAAAAATTATATTTGTACTCTTTATTTCATTAATGATAAGGTTGTTAAATTAGGTTTATTAAAGCAATTTCTAATTGTAACACTGAAAACAGAAATAGTAAATGTCTCTGACAGCACAAAAAGACGATTCAGGTAATTCTTTTTCCACCATGAAACTTTAAACTCTGTATTGATTCCTCGGAATCTTTGATTGGTTCATAAGAAACTTCATTTTTTGATGAAAAAGCTACGGCTGTTTATTTTCTTGTTTACTTCACGAACGATACAGATAATATTTGTACTTTATCTTCTTTACAAGAAATTTCATAATGAAATAATGGCAAAAGTTGTTTGTGTATATATATATATATATATATATATATATATATATATATATATATATATGTGCCGCAGTAAAATAGAAATATTTCCATTTTAAATTCATGTACTTTGTAGTTCACATTAATGATAAATTCTAATTGATAAAAATGTCTGTCTAAGTGTCATATTGTAAGGAGATAATATTGGTGAGATTTGTAGCATTGATTCATTTCATATTCACCTCTTTTATTTATATTGTAGAACAATAATGGAACATAATTTGATGCAATCCTTTACTTGTATAGAAAGCGAAGAAGACACGAGAAACCAAGAATAATTTATATTTTTATATTTATTTTTTTAAGATAATTTTATTTCTCTTCCTCGAAGCGTAACTGACTTTCTTTAAAGCCAATTTTGGTCTCAACTGAGTAGTCGTTTGATGCTTATTTCATTATTTTCCAGATTAATAAATCTTATTTAATAAATGAGACTTTTTATATTCCATTCATTTTGTTGTTCGTAAGAATATTTCTAAATTTCTTTCCTTATCGCTTATCTTTTTATATAGTAGTAAAGGAGATCTCTTTTTTAATGAAACGATTAATGGCCTTTTCAAAGTGAAAGAGGCCTTCGCCTTTTCAGACTTCTCATCCGATCTAACTTCGTTGTTTATCCTTTGTCAGGTGGAGTTCCATTCCTGGTCATCCCAATCCTTTTCCGAGAAAAGCCTGGCCAATGAAACTTCGAACGATAGTAATGAAAGTGGTTCAAATACAACGAAGGGGAGTTCATGCCCATTAAAAAAGGCTTCCAAAGAGAGAAGTTACAGTGAGCGTCCTCTCACTCTTCCACCTTCTACTTTTCGAGCGAGTGAGGAGGAGGAGGAGGAGGAGGATTCCACAGCCGAAAACGTGTGTCCCATTTGCTTCAAAGCCTTCTCTTCAGTCTATAGCATGAAGACTCACAGAATAATCCATACTGGAGAGAAACCTTTCGTATGCGGTTATTGTTCCTTTCGGACGAGGCTTAAATGTAATCTAGTGTCTCATCTTAGGCAACATACTGGTGAAAAGCCCTTCGTTTGTTCAGAGTGCAACATTCGGTTTACGAACAGGACTTCCTTGTCACGTCACAATATACAGACACATTTTCAACAAAATCTGTAGAAAAGAGGTTTTCAGACCCACACCTAATTATAAGAAGGATTTGATTAAAATATTTAAGTTAATATATTAAATTTATAACTTGAGAAGCACCGTTATTAAAATTCTTGATATTGATATTTGCCTTGATATTTCTCCCAAATTTATATTTCATAATCGAAACGTTGATTGAGAAAATGTATAAGACTCCTCAAAAACTTCTGACATTTGCGTCTGCACGTGACGTTTATTTGACTGAAGAAATTTCAAAGATTGTGACTTAAAATTCATAAGAAAATTATTAATAATAAATCCACGAGTATAATTAAAATATGAAAATTTAAGATTGCGTAGAAGAGAAGGTAGGTATAGAAGGAATGTGTAGGTATAGAAGGAATGTGTAGGTATAGAATGAATGCGCACATACAGTGAAGTCCTCAGGGGAATATTTGAATATGGGTGTGGCGATTACAATTGACTTAAAAATAGTTTCGTCTCTGCTGCGTACATGCCCCACGGATATTTTCCCGTCCTGGTGTCTGACGGAAAAGTTGCGAAATAAGTAGAAAATTAGCGTTCGGATAGTATTGTATTGTTTAATGTAATAGTAAGTAGAGCGTATGTATTCTTCAGTCATCCGTTTGATTGGGGAAATGAGTTTCCTTATTTAATTAAAGCTTAATAAACCAAGTTTTCTTCTATTCCTTTGTTGTGGAAAGTATTATAAAAATTTAAGTACCATACGTTTTGTGCGAAGTATTTTGGAGAACCAAAAATTGTTTTGATGGTCTTCAAAACCCAATAATATAACATACAACTATATACGATGTTGAAATTATTGCATGGGCCTATTTGTCTCAAAATTTTCAGTTCATTATTCACGAATGATTGAAAATGGAAGCTGTTTGTCAATTATTAGTTGGCAAAACTTTACAATTTGCCTTCTTTTGAGCTTTTAATAAGCATTTAGGGATAATTAGTTGATTCAACACGAGACTGCAAAATTCCCATTACCTTATGTATGAAGTCTGTCATGTTTTGCAGTAAAAATGGTGATGGGACATTGTGAAATAAAATCTGTATTTTATACGGTTAAACTCGACTTGTTTTCATTCTGTAAGCATTCGTTAAACTAAATCTACTCGTAGCAATCGAAGAAACTTCACTCAGAGTTACCCTTTCCCTTGCAGGTAGAAGAAGACCCACATATTGCAGAAACAACTGAAGAACCAAATTCCGTTGCCAGAATATCAGATCTTCCCCAGTCTCAAATGAATACGAACGAAAGTTTTTCGAGAAGAGTTTCATCTTCACAAATGAACGTTTCTACAAGCTCTCCGCCACCACTAATGCAGTCAAACATTGCACCGAAGTCTTCTCCCGTACCTTCCGGAACCTTAAGTACAAATATTCACAGTTACGGAAACGTTCCTGTCTCATCTCTTAAATCTTTTGGGCATTCATCATTTCGAGAAGCTTCTCAAGTTTCTCAGTCTGTAATAGAAGGTGGGATGTCACATCGCGGAGATTTGCTTTCATCATCCTACTCAACATCAAACTCAAAGAACACCATTTGTAATGTTTGCAACAAAGCATTTTCATTCCCTGTCGCATTGAAATTGCATATGAGAACTCATACTGGAGAGAAACCGTTCGCTTGTCCCTATTGTTCGTACAGAACGTCTCAAAAAGGCAATCTAACCACCCATGTGCGTACGCACACCGGGGAAGAACCCTTTGGTTGCGCTCTTTGTTCCTGTAGATTTAAAAGTGGATCAGCACTTAACAATCATCTTAGAACGAGACATCCGTAAAACAATTTATACAACTTTCAATTGATTATGAATTTTAGTATATTTATTTAAAGTACAATTAAATTTACAGACTGATTTTTAACTTTTTCAAAACTGTGCCAAGAAATATCATGCATTTAATAATTTATAGTAGGCCTATATACAAATTGTTGTGTTGGAGAAAAGGCTTTAGTATAATTTTATTTCATTAGAGCGGATGAAATTTAGAACTAATGAGTGAAACTTTCTCTACTAAGTTTATATGTAAATATCTGCAGTAACGAAACTTGAAAAAATAGTGTCTGAAAATGGTTTTATCTATTTTTCATTACTTATTTAAGTGGGTATTCATTACTCGAAACTATTCTTGTAGACTGAAAGAGAAGAGCACTCTGCTTATGCGTATATCAACTTCATTATTATGGATATAATCACGGCGGTTCTGAAAGCGTACCAACCGTAATTAAACTCCCGTATACGAGGTTTGATGCGGGAAATAGCGCGAGAATGATCACTGCAATTGATGGCTGCAATCCCGTTGCTAACGGAAGTTTCTCAGGGTATTGTACGTATTGTATGACGGTAAAAGAAAAACGTTTATGCTTAATATGAAAATAAAAACCCACTCTAATAGACAGAGTTTATTTCCACAACAGTTTCGACGCCCACTGGCATCCTCCTCGGGTGGATACAGAAAAACGAGGAGGATGCCAGTGGGCGTCGAAACTGTTGTGGAAATAAACTCTGTCTATTAGAGTGGGTTTTTATTTTCATATTTTGACCTTCACGTAGAAAAAAGTGAAGTTTTTTGCGTTTATGCTTAAACTGAAACAAACTCAAATGCTTTAATGCAAACATACTACTTTTACATTGATTCCACTTAAAATAAATGAAATGATAGGAATGAATTACAATTGTGTTTCTTTGGTTGACTTATTTCATACTGACACAGGCTAAGTCGTGGCCACGTCGCGACAACGCTTTCCGTTCGATCAACTTAGTTAAGCGACGATGGGCTTGTCAGTCGCCAGAGGGTAATAGTCCTCCACGTCCGGATAATGTAGGGATCCGTGGTTCGGATCCTGGCATAAAGCCGTAGGTCCTCTCTGTCACATGACCTTTGTCGTTACGAAGGAGGTTAAACAACCCACACACCCTCACCCAAATACTGACAATGAATAGCAATTTAGTCTCTAACCAACGAACCACAATATTTCTAATGATTCCTCTTTATGATGTCTGTTTTAAACTAAATTTTATTTCCATTCCATAAAATGATTATTAATAATAAGTTTACTATGTATTTAAAAAGAGAATTCTAAATTACATTAATTTTTCCATAATTAAAGCGCTTGTAATATTTAATAATGACTGTTGTATAACTTCATGCATGAATTTGAAATAAAATTCGTAATAATCATTACTTATTTTTAACCTTGTATACCGTCATTTTGTACTCATAATATGTATACATGTTATTTTTCGTGTATATATATATATATATATATATATATATATATATACACACACAGATGGGCAGTAACGCGTTACATGTAACGGCGTTACGTAACGAACGTTACAAAAGTAACGAGTAACGGTAACGCCTGAAAGATTTCCAAATGTATCAATGTAACGGTAACGCTTTGCAAATTTTTTAGCAATGTAACGGATTTTTTCGTTGCTCGTTACGTGTACAAAGCTTATAAACCCAAGAAAAAGTTGGTACACACGGAAATTATGAAAACACCTTTCGATCAAAATTTAACTAACGTGTATCTTCGCCGCGTACGCTCAATGCCCATCTGTAAAGACGTAATAATCAGTGGTGGGCACCGTTAACCAAAAAGTTAACTTCGTTAACCGCTAATCCGTTAACCAAAAAGTTAACTTCGTTAACCGTTAATCCGTTAATTCATTAAACATGTAACGGAAGTTACCGATAAACCGTTAACATTAACTTTTATTATACAAAAAATGAAAAACACAATATATTATATAATTTAATTTTCCCTCTTCTTCTCGTTCTCCATTTTGTCCATGAGATGCATGTTGCCCTTCATGAAAATTAGCATATCAAAGTTTTAATCAGACAGGGATGATCTCTTGGCCCTCAGGATGTCTTTGCCCATAGAGAACAAACGCTCCACTGCAGCACTGGAGGGGATGGCTGTGTTGAACTTGATGAACAAGTCCACCAACACTTGCTCACCCAAGAAGGCAGCATCTGTCAGCAAGTCCTTGGAGTTGGTCTCCAGCCAGGTCTTGACCAAGTTCTGGGCCTTGCCCTTGAGTGACCTGTGGCTTCTGCTGCTCTCTTTTGTCTGGATGACAGCACTGAAGAAGTCATCCCCCTCCTCCTCGACTGTACCCTCCATGCTTTTCCTCACCCTCACGGTGGGGAAATAAGTAGGTGGATTGAAAACTGGCTGAGGAACAGGCGGCAGAGGGTGGTAATTAAAGGGGCTAGTTCGGGTTGGGCCTCGGTCACTAGTGGGGTTCCTCAGGGTTCCGTTTTGGGGCCACTGTTGTTTATCATTTACATAAATGATATCGACGGTGGCATCGTCAGTCGGATCGCCAAATTCGCTGATGACACCAAGCTTGGGGCCAATGTTGGGACGCCCGAAGCGATCGAGGAACTGCGTGCGGACGTAGGTAGGATAGGAGAGTGGTCCGAAAAATGGCAAATGCCGTTTAACTTGGGTAAATGCAAAGTGATGCACATTGGCTACGCCAATCCCAAGTCGGACTACTCGATGTTGGGTAGTAATATCGAGGTGACTGATTTAGAAAAGGACTTGGGTGTGCTAATTAGCAGCGATCTTAAGTTTACGAAACAGTGTGTAGAGGTGGAAAAGAAAGCCCAGAAACTATTGGGTTATATCAGGAGGCAATTTCAGTTTCGGAACAAGGAGATTGTGCTCTCACTGTACAATTCCCTTGTTCGGCCGCACCTGGAGTATGCTGTGCAGTTCTGGTCGCCCACCCTCAGGAAAGATATTGAGAGGCTGGAGCGAGTGCAGGCGAGGGCCACAAAGTTAATCCTTCCGTTAGGCATATGGGCTACAATCGACGGTTACGCGCCCTGAACTTGTTTTCGCTTGAAACTCGGAGGCTGCGCGGTCAACTGATCGAGGTTTTCAAGCTCTTACGCGGGTTCAACGATGTCGATTTTAGAAGTATGTTTAGTTTAAATGATAACCCAACTCGCAACAATGGTTGGAAGTTGGATTTGAAATGGTTTAGGACTAGTGTGTGTGTGGGAATTACTTTACGTATAAGATCTGTGACACATGGAACAGGTTACCTTCGGAAGTTGTGGATCAGTTCAAGAAAAGGGTAGACGAAATCTTGCACAGTATTTAAGTGTGTAAAGACATTTAGGACCTCAGTCTGCGGAAATTTCTTTTCCTATAAAATAGTTAATATCTGGAACCAACTTCCCTCAGAGGTTGTTTCCAGTCAAAGTGTAAATGTGTTTAAAAATAGGCTAGACAAAGTACTGAATACTCTCATGTGAGCAAACTAAATATAGAGCTATTTATATATTCTCCACTTTCCTGTAAAATTTCCTTGGCTACTTTTCCAGGGTCAAGGTATTTTCTTCAACCTTTTTCCGTACCTGCCTCTGGCAGGGAGGGAGCGGAGGGTGGGGAGAGAGCCTTCTACTTTTCTATCCAGTTTTCTACTACTGCTAGGATAGTTGAAAGAAAAATAAACTTTTACAAAATTTTCCCTGGCACCCGTTGCCATTGGTACCTCCTCGGTATGGGCCGCAAGGCCTTTTGAGGTACTTCTTTTCCTTGTAACCTTGTAACCAGATGAGGCGAAACCTGGGATAGAAGGCAGCAGCCAGCTGGCATTCGTCATCCTCCAGGAGGGGCCCAAACCTTTTGTCGATGCCTGCCAAAAGTGCGTCGACCAAGGCGGATTAATTGCGCACCTGCTCAGCACTGAAAATAATAGAAACTTTTAAACGTTTATTTATGAATTTTTGGGGTTAACGGACTTGAGTTAACGGAAGTTAAATGTAACGGAAGTTAATTAGTCCGATAATGATTTTCAAAGTTAACTTAAAAGTTAAATCGTTAACGAAAAAGTTAACTTCCTTCGTTGACGATTAACGGATTAACGGTTTGTGCCCAGCTTTGGTAATAATACTATAGTGCTTTGTGCTGACGTGTTCGGCTTCATAATCATAAATAATGTTGAGCTTCATATTCTCTTATTACCCTATTGTGTTTGTGATCGATGTTCTGTTTATATGTACCTTAAATTATAACAAAATCGGTACCATATCGATGACAATAACCGACATTCATTTACTGTTTAATAAATTTTATTTTTAACAACTACTGAATTAGTTCCATACGCGTGCTTGCACCGACGAATGGCAACACTGATCACCGTGTTGCCAACCCGTAGGGCCATAAAATATCATTCTGTATCAGCATGAATGCCAGACAGTGGAACAGAGTACATTGTGTTGTGACTGTGCGTAGTTTCGTACCATTGATGGAGGCTATACCTACAACGTCCAGTGAAAACTCTTCATACACGGTTGCCCTCCAAGAGCCAGATAATGAAGATATTCTTGAGGGCATCTCGAAATATAATTGGGCAAGATCCGAGCTCATACTTTCAGAAAAGTTTTTAGGAATAGTGGGCCGCAAAGGGCTAACATAAAGTGCCAGTGCTTAATGTGCCCTCAAAAGCCTAACGTAATTCTGAGCACTGACGTTTCTCTGTGTGCCAATTTCTCTTCATCTTTCCGAAAAATCATTGGGGGTGCAAATTATTGTGCAATATATCGTTCTTAAGATAACAACATTTATATAGTCAATAATAGTAGCTATTAGAATTTATGTGGTATGGCTGCCATTTGTAAAGTTTATCTGTAGTTTCAAAATACGTGTGAAGGCACATAAACAAATATCAAATGTAACTAGTTACTTGTAACGTCGTTACATGTAACGGCAACCCTTTAAGGATTTTCAAAAGTAACGATGTAACGGAACGCCGAGTACATTTTCGACGTGTAACGAGTAACGGTAACGCCGCCCAATTTAATGTAACGGTGTCCATTACTGTATATATATATATATATATATATATGAAAATTATTTCACGAAAGTAACACGTGAAAAATATTTATGATGAAATAAAACCACGAAGTAAAGGAAACACAGAATGGTGCTCAAGCGCTTTCGTCTAATGACATCCTCAGGAACACTGAAGTACATAAAGAGTTACAGCCTATATATAGGTTACAGGAAAAAAAAAATATATATATATATCTATATATATATACAATAAACGGAGAAATAAAAATTAAACATTAAAGGATTGTGGGAGGAGCATACAAACTTGTAAGGAAAAACTACCGATTTTTAGCACAAGATCAAATGAGTTGTTTCCAACCAATGTTATAGATAATTAAAAAAAAATACAAATTTATACTCGAAATCTGCCCGGGTTTTAGCACTCTGCCCTTCTTGTTTAAGGTTCGATGTATATAAAAATAAATTGAAAAATAAAAGTTATTAGAGTAGCATACAAGTTTACCAAAGATTTAGCGTTCTACCCTTATCTAAATCTGTTCTGAAGGAATTCAAAACAACAGGATCGAGTTGAAAAAGACCTTTGCTTATGTTGAAGTTATTTGTAAGGCCATTTTTTCTTCAATTAGAAAAAATCAACGGTATTGGAAGTGATCTGTGTTAGCCATCTGCGTTTATGGAATCTTGTCTCAACGAGGCAAAACGAACTTTCTATCGTGTGAATAATAACACTCGTACTTTGTCAAAAAATATTTTAGTACTTCCATTTTTCCCGGGCTTTTTAGGCATTGCTAATGTACTTAAACTTTTGGATATTAATGTAGTATTTTCATATAACGGTATTGTGAAAAATATCATAGTAAAAAATAGCCCTACCAATAATTCAGGCATTATCTATAAAATTGGTTGTAAACAATGTGATTCCTTTTACATAGGTCAGACGGGAAAGGATTTGCACACACGTATAAAACAGCATCAATATATTCCGTTAGAACAGGACAGTCGTCCAGTGCCCTTTTTGTCCATTTGTCAGAGTTATCCAACTGTATTGATTGGAATAATGCTTCAGTTTTATTTCACTCTAGCAACATTGTTAATAGAAATATTCTTGAGTCTGCCATTATCCAACTTGCAAATAACTTCAACATAAGCAAAGGTCTTTTTCAACTCGATCCTGTTGTTTTGAATTCCTTCAGAACAGATTTAGAGAAGAAAGGTAGAACGCTAAATCTTTGGTAAACTTGTATGCTACTCTAATAACTTTTATTTTTCAATTTATTTTTATATACATCGAACCTTAAACAAGAAGGGCAGAGGCAGAGTGCTAAAACCCGGGCAGATTTCCAGTATAAATTTGTATTTTTTTTTTTTAATTATCTATAACATTGGTTGGAAATAATTCATTTGATCTTGTGCTAAAAATCGGTAGTTTTCCCTTACAAATTTGTATGCTCCTCCCACAATCCTTTAATGTTTAATTTTTTATTTTTATTTTTATTTCTCCGTTTATTGTGTATATATATATATATATATATGAAAATTATTTCACGAAAGTAACACGTGAAAAATATTTATGATGAATAAAACCACGAAGGAAAGGAGCACCATTTTGTGTTTCCTTTCCTTCGTGGTTTTATTCATCATATATATATATATATATATTTTTTTTTCTGTAACCTATATATAGGCTGTAACTCTTTATGTACTTCAGTGTTCCTGAGGATGTCATTAGACGAAAGCGCTTGAGCACCATTCTGTGTTTCCTTTCCTTCGTGGTTTTATTCATCATATATATATATATATATATATATATATATATATATATATGATGAATAAAACCACGAAGGAAAAAAGAAACACAAAGGGGTGCTCAAGTGACATATATATCAATTTGGCAGCATCTATTAAATCGATTGTAAAACTTCCCTCTTGAGCTTGAATTGGTAGACTCCACTTACAATATTTATATTTATTTTTATTTCTTTATTCTTTTGTGACCTGTTCCATAAAAAAGCCATTTGAATTTATATTGAAGGTCGGCCAAAGTGCTAAAAGTGTCTTTATATATATATATATATATATATATATATATATGTATATATGTATATATATATATATATATGTATGTATGTATATTTATGGGTTTTTTTTTTATTTGCCTGTTTATTTCTTTATGATTATTTAGGCTGTGACATATATATCACTAAGGCACTATTTTGTAATTAATTTTTTCTCAATTTATATTTATATTTATTTTTATTTCTTTATTTTTCTGTGACCATATAAATGTTGGCTCCTCCCACAATTTTTTTCTATGCTTACTATATATATGTATATATGTATATATATATATATATATATATATATGTATATATATGTGAATATGTATGTATGTATGTTTATTTTTGTAACCTATATATTGCCTTGATCTGTCCTTTCACTCCAGTGTTCCTGAGGATGTCATTAGACGAAAGCGCTTGAGCACCCCTTTGTGTTTCTTTTTTCCTTCGTGGTTTTATTCATCATAAATACTTTTCACGTGTCACTTTCGTGAAATAATTTTTCATATATATATATATATATATATATATATATATATATATAAAGATGTACTCTGTTTTGTTTAATTCATATGTTAAAAAGTATTTCATGGCAAATTTTCACGATATAGCATTATTTTTACGGTCTTTTGAGCATTTTTCGTTTAATTCGGGTTAGGTTATCATCAAGTTTACAATATAAGATGGCGTACTTTACAATCTTCTTTCGACCAACGCGACTTTTCAGATTGTCTTTCATATCTCAAATAACTTCGAATTTCTGCAGATCTGTTAGAAGCCTCCCGTACTCCAAAATTGTTTTAAAATAACGTTGCACTTGCATAGCACTCGTTATATGGAAATAACACTGAACTGTAAAATACGCCATCTTTGTACCGTAAATTCAGTGTGTGGTGTGTGTGTGTGTGTAATTGTTATTTGTATGCATTTTAAAACTTGCACAAAATATTTGCCAAATAACTTCATACCGTGAAATGAGATGAAATACTGTAATAAACTTCAAACCAAAATTCTTTATATGTACGTTACAGTAGTTTCAACACAGACATACTGTGCAGGGTGTTCGAAAAGTCCCGTCACCCCCTACAAAATGTACATATTGTAATACCAATTTTATTTTTGTGTGATTAATTGTATTTATTTGTGGTAGGTGTAATTTAAGAAACGAGTCACTAGCGACAATTACTTTAATTACAGTAAATACAGTTACTCCATGTTTCTGCGTGTCTGTATCGCTTAATTCATTAACAAATGACGGGCGGTATGGTTTCATGCCGAGATCTTTTGTCATGTGATCTCTCATTGTGGACATGGGGACTGAAAGTTCTTGTGATGGTTTCCGAAGTGATTTTTTCGTGAACGAGCCACCGATGCAATCACACCTTCACATTGTTCTGCTCGCGTTGTTGGTCTTCCGACCGTGGTCTGTCCTTGATGGAGCCAGTTTCAAACAGCTTTTTCTCTCGGCGTAATACCGTCTTGTTTGGTGGTGCAGCCTTATTGAATCTTGTGTTGAAATCATTCTGGATATCATGCATCGTTTAGCCAGTATATGACCTTTCATGAGCCCATGCGCTCATCACTATCCTTTCCTCCAGAGTGTAAAGTGGACTGGTCTGTCATTGTTCACACAACTCTAATACCTGGAAAAGAAGAAAAATGTCAGTGAATCACGTATAAATTCAATTAATCTCACAAAAATAAAATTGGTATTACAATTCAGGTTTTTAAAATTATGAATGGGTTCGATAACGTAAATAGAGATAGCTTTTTCGAAATATCTCAATATAATAGGACTCGAAATAACGGGTGTAAGTTGACGAGTAGAAGGTTCGAGACAGCAGTTGCCAAAAACGTTTTTACGCATAGAATAGTAAATAGCTGGAATAGTTTGCCGGTAGAAGTAAGTAGTAGCACGTCTATAAATATGTTTAAAAATCGATTAGATGCATATGTTGATAGATTAGGTATATGAGAATAAAAACCCACTCTAATAGACAGAGTTTATTTCCACGACAGTTTCGACGCCCACTGGCATCCTCCTCGGGTGGATACAGAAACACAAATGAAACAAAACAAGAGGGAAAAAACAGTTCAGGGATCGACCGTTAAGAAATTCGCACCTAGGTTGGATTCCATTCTCTCGAGACAGGAGGGGCATTTTCATTAAGTACATTAAGTACATTAAGTTTCATTAAGTACTAGACGCACTGAACAACGACTTAACAGAAAGCTATCCTATTTATGTGATGAAAGTGCTTGGTCAAAGTGTGCGGTGGAAGGTTCCGTTTTAAATTTATCGACATATGTCTTGTCCAAATCCGAAAAGGAAGTTCTTAATTTAGGGCTGTCGTTTGCGCTTAAACCCGATAAAAACATTGTTTTAGATTTTGTGTCTTCCGTAGTTAATTCCAGGGTGGATATTCCGTGTTTAAATGGTTTGATTCTGAGCAAGTTTCTGGAACATTTCAACTCATTGGACTCTATTCCCAAAAGATTCCGGTTAGCTTTAGACAAGCTCAGGAAGAATGAAGCAATATTTGTCACTAAAGCGGACAAAAGTAACACTGTGGTTATTTTGGACAAGTGTGATTATAAACAAAAAATGGAAGCGTTACTTAGTGATGAATTCACCTACACCAAAGTGAGATCGTCCCCCCTAAAGCGTCTTTGCCGAATTCAACAAAACCATCAGGAACTTATTAAAAGATGTCCCGGCGATTGATCCTAAAAGATTTCTACAGATTAACCCCAAACTCCCCCACATTTACGGCCTACCCAAAACCCATAAGATTAATATACCACTCCGTCCCATTATTTCACACAGGGGTTCCTTTAGTTACAGGTTATCTAAATTTCTTGCAGATAAATTATCCCCATTAGTTGGTAAATTTTCAGGCTCGCACATCACTAATTCCTGTGACTTTATTAACAAAGTTATGTCCTTAGATTTAAAACGGGGAAGAATGATAAGTTTTGATGTTGAGTCCTTGTTTACGAAAGTTCCCATTGATGATGTACTTAGTTTTTTAGATAGAAAATTGCCAACATGTAACGTAGAACTAGGCATGCCCACATCTGTATTTTTAGAACTGATAAAACTCTGTGTCACCAATAATGCCTTCTCCTTCGGTGAAGAATTTTATTTGCAACGTTTTGGTATGGGAATGGGGTCCCCTTTATCCCCAATACTGAGTACATTATATATGGAGTATTATGAGTCGGAATTGTTGCAAACAATATGTCCCAGGAATCTAATTTGGTTTCGTTATGTAGATGATATTTTCTCATTTTGGCCTGACCACTGGAACAACTTTGACACTTTCTTTCAGTCATTAAATAATCTTGTTCCCTCTATTAAATTTAAATATGAATGGGAGAACGACAAACAATTACCTTTTCTAGATGTTTTGGTCATTAACGAAAGCGGAAAGCCCAATTTCACGGTCTATAGAAAACCTACTCATTGTAATTCGTACATTCATTATTTTTCATATCATGATGAAGGGGTTAAAAGCTCAATTATTTCTTCCATGTTTCTAAGAGCACTCAGGATTTGTAGCCCACATTTGCTGGATCCGGAAAATTCAAAGATTTGGAACATTTTTAAGGATTTAAAATATCCTGAGTGGTTTATCAGAAAGGCGTATTTTAAAGCCAGAAAATCTTTTTATGCCCCTCGGGAACCTTCAGTTAACCAAAAACAATATGTGAGTTTGCCTTACATTGCCGGCTTAGAAAGAGTAAAACCGTTGACGAAAGAATTTAAGTTTGCTTTGGCGTTCAAATATTCGTCTACCGTGAAAAGTAAATTGGTTAGGAATAACGTTGCAAAAGAGGAACAAGCCTGTGTCTACAGCATTCCCTGTAAAAGTTGTGATTTAGTATACGTGGGAGAAACTGGAAGAAATATTGAAACCCGTATCAAAGAACACAAATATGCCTTCAGAAGTTGTAATACTAATAATGCCATTTTTTATCACGCTAGCCAAAATAATCATGCTATAGATTGGGAATCAAGTAAGGTACTTTATAAATGTAATAATTATGTCAAAAGAAAAATAATAGAATCTGTGTGTATAGAAAAAGTAGATAATTTTAATTTGTGCGAAGGTACTTATAAGTTAGACCCTTTAATGAGATTCTTGGTCAATAAATCCCTTACGGAGTCGTGGGAACGTGTTCGAACCTAAGTGTGAATTTCTTAAATGTCTCTGGATTGGAATGTTTCCTTACTCGCTTTTAGTAAATGTAATAATGGAAGTAATTAATGTGGAAATAAATATATGCAGTAATTATGTCAAAACATTAGGATCTGTATGTATAGAACA
This sequence comes from Bathynomus jamesi, assembly GCA_023014485.1. Classification (NCBI taxonomy): domain Eukaryota; kingdom Metazoa; phylum Arthropoda; class Malacostraca; order Isopoda; family Cirolanidae; genus Bathynomus; species Bathynomus jamesi. The sequence continues at coordinate 145,235 of JAJOZX010002889.1, read as the reverse complement.
AGAAGATATTTTTAATTTGTGGAAATGTAGTTATAAGCTGACCCTGTAATAAAATGCCCTTCTGGTTTCGGGAGAACGATATCTAACCTAGGTGCGAATTTCTCAATGGTCTCTGGATTATTTCCTAATCGCCTTTTTTCATTCGTTTTTCGGTTTATAATTTCTGTAATTAATAATTATGCAATATTAAATGTAATAAATTTAAATAAATGTAATAATTATGTAAAAATAATAGAATCTGTATGTTTAGAACAGGAAGATAGTTTTAAAATTTGTGCGAATGTACTTAATGAAAATGCCCCTCCTGTCTCGAGAGAATGGAATCCAACCTAGGTGCGAATTTCTTAACGGTCGATCCCTGAACTGTTTTTTCCCTCTTGTTTTGTTTCATTTGTGTTTCTGTATCCACCCGAGGAGGATGCCAGTGGGCGTCGAAACTGTCGTGGAAATAAACTCTGTCTATTAGAGTGGGTTTTTATTCTCATATTTTGACCTTCACGTAAAAAAGTGAAGTTTTTTGCATAGATTAGGTATAGTTTAAGGTAGTAAAATTAAGGCTTTTGTGGTTCGGAACCCACGTAAAATTGTAGATCCCCTCCGCCACCACGGAGGAGACACGCAATACACAATTATAAACACAGTTAGGTACACCAGCCATGAGTGGATCCTAGGGTCTTTGTTGGTCCGAAACATTATAACATTATGTACATTTTGTTGGGGTGAACGGACTTTTCGAACACCCTGTACATATGAATCTAGTCTATGTTTTTGGCTTTACTGGGTTCACCGTATTACATTTCGTAACTGACTGAAATTTTTTTAATTTCAAGTATTTTCTTAACATACAATATAAAATGATACACTGAGGAAAGATTTGAACTTATTGTTTTAAATGCATATACATAAATTTTAACTACAGGGTGTCCCAGAATTAACTATCTATTTCAATGAAATCGGACAAATTTAATAAAAACTGACATAATTTTGTGTTTATTACTAAATTATGATACAAAAACAAATAGATTTATAAATCATAAGTCAAAACTTTATTGAGAAGTTTCAACATGTGCACCGTCTGTATCTCTGCAAATTTGAAATCTATCCTCAGCGCTGCGAAACACATTTTGAAGCATTTCAGGTGTTATCTCCCGCACTGCCAACTGGATGCGTTCTTTAAGTTCAGCTAAACTATTGATCTTTTGGCGATAAACCTTTGTTTTTATGAAACCCCATGCAAAGAAATCCAGGGGTGTCAAATCCGGAGAACGCGGAGGCCAAGGTCGAGGTCCTCCACGTCCAATCCACCGATTCGGAAGGCGTCTGTTGAGGTATTCTCGAACAATTAGAGCATAATGACATGGTGCTCCATCTTGTTGAAACACAACATTATCAAGAATGCCATCATCAAGAAGCTGTGGTTCGAGAAACTGCTGAAGCATATCAAGGTAGACGGTACCTGTTACAGTTGCTACCGCAAAGAAGAATGGGCCATAAATTTTGGATTTGGTCATTCCAAGCCACACGTTAACTTTTGGAGAGTCTCTTTGCCATTCTATGACTTCAGACGGTCTTTCATTGGACCAGATAATGAAAAAATTATGAAAATAAAATTATGAAAAAATGTAGATATTTATACATTTTTAACACATATTAAACATGATAAACATAAATAAAAGTGTGTTTTTAAAAAATTTGTCCGATTTCATTGAAATAGATAGTTAATTCTGGGACACCCTGTATTTTAAGACCAACGTTTACGAGTATATTTGGTTAATTTGCTTCGTATGATGAAGAGGAATAAATAGCCTATATCGCGTGTTGTGGAATGCTATTTTTAGTGTTGGAAAGCATATAGGAAATATATTTCACGTACGTACATTTTCAAGAGAAAACTGCAAAATCTTAAATGATAATTTTTTTTTTTTTTTAAGATAGAATACAAATTGTTTTAACATATCTCGCCTTTTTTTATGGCTCCGGTCTCTCGCGTTTGCGCCAAAATGTACTCGTTTTATAGGTTAGGTTAGCTGAACAACTGAATGGTACGTTTTGACACAAATGAAACGAGAGGAAACGAACACATTTTGACGGAAACGCTACAGCGCGTATGGTTCGACTCTTTTCACTATTTATATTAAAATTACTTCACTTTCGCCAATAACGGAGCGTTTCCGTCTATTTGAATGATCGATAGAAATGAAAATAAAAAATGTATTTCGAGGTTTTTCACCACGTAACAAAATATTACATTTTAAAGCCGACTTCCTTATACAATTTTACCAAAATGCAACGTATGTCTTAAGAATGCTAATCGTAATAATTTAGCGAATTTAGTTTGACACCGATCTTATCGTAAGAAAAACTAAGGATACGAAGATATTTCAGGAGGATTCACCAAACTACTTAATAAATGAATATGAAGAGGAAATAAATTGTTTACTGTAATGCATAATTATGTTTTAATAAAACTCGCAGGATCGAAATAATCTCTGAAAAAGGTTTAGTAAACCAAAGTCCTCAAAAGCATTTTGAAATTTAAGGGCATATATTTCTTTCAATATTTTTAAGTTTACTTTGTAGATTTTTTAGAGGAAATTTAACGAATATTTTTACAACAAAAGTAAAATGCAAAACTACCAATCTTATTTTATTTCTTTCAAATAAGTGTATTATTATTATTATTATTATTATTATTATTATTATTATTATTAAGTGCGCATCCCTTAACTTTTTATCTTTGAAATTTAGTTTTTGTTTAATAAAAATAATAAGTGTTTATTCTCTCTCTTACATTTTCAGTTTTCTTCGAATGTAAAATCAAAATCTTCGAAACAAAGATCAAAAAGTTCCTCTGAAGAATTATCAACGGAAGATGTTGCTTCTGAACTCGTCTCTTTCGCCGTAGAATCTTCCTCTATACCCTACTCCCCGGCATCGTCCTTCGGGTTGGCTAATATTCCTCGTTTCAGTTATGCTGTTGGTCTGCAGCAGAGAGAAAAGACACCTCCCCCTAATAAAAGGCTGACTTGCAGCGTGTGCAAAATGCAACACAAGTCACTCATAAGTTTAAAACTTCATAAACAAGTTCACGCGAATTTAAAGCAATACAGCTGTCCTACTTGTTCCTACAAAAGTTTTCGCAAACAGGATCTTTCGTATCACTTTCGCACTCACACCGGAGAAAAACCGTACGCGTGTCCTTTTTGCCCTCATAAATCATCCGTCATGTCTAACATGAAAACTCATATCAGAAGGCGGCATACAAATGTTTCGTAATTCCAAATACGTTTAACTGAACTACCATAGTATTATGAATAGAAACATTTCGAAGTACGTTGTAATGTTGCGGATTTAGTATTACTCGTAAGTGTTCTGTCATTTCATCACCTAAAATGTTAATGTTCTCATTATGATTACTGTCCTTTATTCGTGTAATTCTAATAATTTCTTCAAGAAAGACTATTTTTTAATTTTACTGGAATCCTTTGTGTTTAGAACATGGAAACTAATATTCAGTTTACTCAGCTTTGATGAGTTTATAGCATTACAAAGGTTTACACATACACTTTATATGATGATTACATCTCAGGAATTATATTTGTAGAATTCCAAAAACCAGTGTCGTGGCATACACATTTTTTTTTATATAACTTTAATGTCCTTATATTTCAGAAGTACAGCTTCATTTTTCCGAGGTCCAAAAATGAAATCACTGTATAAAAACTCCATTAAATTGTTAAATTATATGAAGCAGAAACATTTACACACTGAAAGACCCAAGTCACATAAAATAGTGAAATCATAAATACTGAAGGGCTGGTTGCGGGTTAGCGTGTAGCGTCATTGGGCAAAGTGTAACGGATCAAGAGGCACATTTCAGGTTTTGTACAATTGACCTCCCTAAATTCAAAAATGAAAACAAAAAATTTTTGTGCCAAGTGCAACACCTCCTTTTTCGCATGTGAAAATCGTGAAAATTGCTAGTTACCCATAACTTTTGGACACTTGCTTTCCTAGGGTTTGAGCTATCATTTGACCCCTTACAATGTACTGCTTTTCAGGAAAAATAGAAAAATTTATTTTTGGAATAAACATATACACTGTAGGTAGGTAGGTAGGTAGACTAGATAGTTTTTATTTAGTAAATGATACATTAAAATCTTGTTTAGTTTTGAATGACGGCATAAAGTCACGGGATTTAAGTACTGCTCTAATGTAACCATCTCTTGAATCCTTTCCATACACTGCCCCAGACGCTTCAGTTACCATCCTAACACAGCATTCTACACCTTGGGAGTGACATGGTATCCGAACAACAAGGGGCTCTTCATGATCTTATCGAGTTGTTCGACAGAGAACTGCTTCGTAAGTGGTGGTTCCATTGTGCACTCCTCCACTGGTGGAAGTAAATCTTTCAAATTCTGAGCACTTTGTTTGATTTTTGGTGGCTGAAATTCTCTGACTTGCTGCTGAGCAGGTTTGGAGTTCGTCGAATGGTCTTGATTACATCGATGGCCAATTTCCGGTTTGCTTGATCTGCATCTGCAAGCATTGTCGGTAGAACATTTTCAGGTGAGCCCAATATGCATTTCTTTGGATCACAGGCCATGTGACAGTCTTGCTAGCTGGTGGCAGTAATCGTAGCAGCTTGATTTGCTCCAGGAAATGTTTTGGGCCATCTGTGCACCTTGGATGGCACTTGATGCTAAACCACATGGGTCCATAGTGGCACACGACAAACTGTGTGAGTGAATACAGTTCATCACTTGGCTGCGCCATCGCTACATATAGCCGACAAATTCTGCTGGCAGTTGTAACCCATCTTGCATGGGAGATTGGTCAGGCTTCTCTCGTAGAAGATCTTCATTAATGACACCAGTCCTTATCGCTTTCATCATTCTGTAGGTGTAGAGGTAGGCTTGGTCACGACTCAATTCATTAAGGTCAACATCCGGGAGAGTGTGGCCATCAGCAATACGTTGAATTCCTCTAGAGGAAAGTGGCAAACTTTCACATGTGGCCAAAGCTTTGCCAATTGGTCCTTTCCATTGAGTTGCAGATTCTGTTGGGCCGATGAGTTCCTTCCACAAGTGGCGCAGTGGGAGTTCATTTAAATGCAGACTACAGATGAACCAGTGCAAAGGGCGACCCAGGCGGCACTCTAGCAGGTGTATTGCTCCACTTCTGTGCCCTGTGTTTGTGGCTGTGCTGTCGGCTCCCACTGCAATTATCTTGTCTGCAATACCCATTTCTTCAATCGCATTTTGAAGTCCATCCGCATTGACAGTGCCAGTTCCTCGTTCCAGTGTCAGATGGCTTAGATAGAAGGTTCCAGGCTCTCCGACCAGCACATAGTGATCCTCAACTTTCTTTGTGCTGTACCCTTTTTCTCTTTGACAAGTGTCATGTCTTTCCGCCCATCAAAAAATAAAGCAGTGACTTCCACATCGTGGTAAGTTACTGCTTCCTTCAGATCCCTCCGTACCTTCTGCCGTGCTCTCCATACTTTGTGGTGGTCAATTACGTTTATCTGATCATCACAACTAATGATGCCATAGTCAACTAATGTTGCAGTGCTGATAGCTGCAGCACCCCTGTTCGATACACCATACCGGTCAGCTTCCAAAACAACAGTGGGAATCGGTGTATGTTCCTGTTCTCCTGGGCACTATCACCCATCCACTCATCACCAACCTTTCACCACTGGAGTCTGCTTCTGCTTGAGCTGATTCGACCACATCTGCAGAGGATGCTACCTCTTGCCGTTCCGTTTTTCTTCTATTTTCTTCTTCTTGTCTTTCTTGCATCCGATCCTCTCTTGACTTCCTTCTCTCCATCATCTGAGTCACATTCGTATCCACCCGACTGATCTGCATGATCCGCGTGGTTCTCTGGTCGATCAGAAAGGCATGCTCTCGTCGTGGAACTTTCATTTCTTTTTCACAGTGGCATGCAGACAGATCATCGCATTGTCAGACAGCTATGTCAAACAATTGATTCAGGCTTTCCTCGAACTTCTTGGTTTTTGTGGCCTGCTTGCCTTGCTTCTTCAATGCTTGTGAGTCTTTTTCCATCAATCGGAGCAGCTTGGTCTTCACATTCTTGATTGGCTGTGATGGAATGTTAGCACGATTCCAAAGGTCAATGAGTGTTTGGCATACCTCCGGAAGAATCTCCCTGTTGCTGATGTACTTGTTCTCCTTCAAGAAGAGGAAATGCCTTGCAACTTGTATACGGGTTGGAAGTTCAGACAGAGGAAGACAATGTGGCTGGCAGATCCCCGTGTTCTTTGCGTGCTCATTGTACCAGCAAAACTCAACAAGTATCATACAGGAATACTGAAACAAAAACACAAACGTATAAATAAAAATTATATGATTATGAGTGTATATCTATATATATATTATATAAGGCTTGGTTTATTGGTAAACAATAAGTTTACCAATATATATATAAAAATATACTGCACACACATATGTATTATGTATATAAATATCCATAGGTATATATATACCCTAAGACATATAACAACTTATAAACAATGTAAAACACAACAAAACAAGAAATGTGTATAATGTATATATCACAAAACGCACCTTTCGTTAGTACCTTGGGGTTTTTGAACACCCCATCCACAGAAAAAACACTTGTTTCTCTCAAGCGAGCTAGCGTAAAACTAAGAAATTCCAGAGGATGACTCACTGAGAATAATTAGAAAGCTGCCCGAAGTACCATGTCAGTCAGTGTTGCCAACTGTAATTAACAAGAATTTTGTATTTTTTACATGCGAAAAAGGTGTTCTGCTTGTTGCAGAAATTTTTTTATTTCTTTTCTGAAATCAGCAAGGTTGATTGTACAAAACCTGAAATTTGCCTCCAGATCGCTCATGACGCTACACGCTATTGCGGGTCGATTCCGAACATTTGGTCAAAAACACCAAAAGTATACGAGTCATAGTGAAACTGGGTGAATATTACCAAATGCATTCCTGACATTTGAAGATAAACTGGCGCGAATCCCAAACGAAAATCGTAAACTACAAAACATTTAGTAATGATGAGGTTTCCATCCTAAATCTAAATTTGCTGCATTTTGAAATAATTATCGCTGAATATGAGTAACTTAAGCGTGTGTGTGTATATATATATATATATATATATATATATATATATATATATATTATATTATATATATATATATATATATATATATATATATATGAATAGAAACGACATAAGTGTTAAGGAACGTTTCTGCACACGAGGAGGAGAGATAACGAATAATGAAAAATGAGGCGAACCGCCCAGGAATCGAACCCAGGGCCTTCCAATTGCCGGTCGGACGCTCTACCATTATGCATAATGGTAGAGCGTCCGACCGGCAATTGGAAGGCCCTGGGTTCGATTCCTGGGCGGTTCGCCTCATTTTTCATTATTCGTTATCTCTCCTCCTCGTGTGCAGAAACGTTCCTTAACACTTATGTCGTTTCTATTCATTTATATACTGCGCGGTCATTGCAGTTATATGCATATATATATATATATATATACACATTCAAAATATATATTCAAAATGATTCACCTGATTTCAAATGAGAATATTTTTTAATGTTACAAATACAGAGTGATTTGTGATACATCAACCAAAAGAAAAACTGTCCAAATTTTGTCTCTCACCTCATAAATGCTCTATGTGACTTCCCCTAGTTACACGAGCAACGTCGACACGAGAGTCGAATTCCTCCCATACTCGCTCCAGCATGTCCGTTGTCACTGACTCTACGGCAGTAACAATGCGAGTTCGGAGCTCATCCAAAGATGTGGGCAACGGTGGCACGTACACAGTATCCTTAACGTACCCCCAAAGGAAGAAGTCGCACGGTGTAAGATCCGGCGACCGATTACAGCTCGAAAACTGCAACACACAAAACGCCTTCTGCTGTGCGGACGCCATTTTCACACTGACTGTTTGTTGCTAGGCTAGGCCACGGCGTGACTTTGGACCCCTCTCGCGGTGATCTTGTAAACTTGGAGATTTCCTCTTTCATGTGGTGTATGCTCAGTTGATGCACGGTTGATAGGTACGGAAGTATTCTCAGTTGAAATCGGATGAATCATTTTGAATAGCCCTGTATATATATATATATATATATATATATATATATATATATATATATATATATATCTATATATATTATCTATATAATTGCATATTAATCGTAAACTGCTATTTACCATACAACAACGGCAGTAATCTAGATGAATACATTGATTTGCGTATAATAATGGAGGACTTTAACGCACATGTGAACTCGGAATTCTTTGTAGAATTGGGTAACATGTACGAGTCGACCAATTTAAGTATAAGTGATGCAGATGTATTAGGGGTAGCCAGTGGTAATTTTACATACGTTAGTGATATGAGTGGTACCACCAGGTGGATTGATCATTGTCTCACTAGTAATAATCTAAACTCTAAAGGATCGAATTGTTAGAGTTCATATTCTGCATGATTTCCTTCTTTCTGATCATAGACCATTATAAATATTAATTAACGTTACCAATTTATGCGCAACACGACTTAACAAGAACTCAATAGGTAAGAATAATCGCGTCGATTGATCCAATGTTAATATGCAGCAGAGAATAGAATACAAAGACAGAACAAGTTACCTCTTTAATAATTTATAAATTTTGCACCTTGCCTGTAATAATCCTTGCTCAAATGATTCTCACTGTAAACTCATAGATAGGTATTATAGTAAGATAATATCCCTGTTAAGAGAAGCAGGAAGCTTCCTGATTAAATCTTACAACTTTCATACTAAGATTATTCCTGGATGGAATGATTTTATTGCCCCCCTGAAGAGGGAATCGAAAGACGCCTACGATTTGTGGTGCTTTCATGGTAGACCCAGATTAGGACCAGTATACATGAATATGTGTAGAAGTCGGGGGTCAGTATAAGGCGGCCATAAGGCGATGTAAACAGGAAGAAGAGTCTATTCGAGCATCAAAAGCCTGTGAAGCTCGCATAAATAACGATAATAACAAATTTTGGAAATTTGTTAAGAATCAAATGGGTATCAAAAATGTCCTCCCTCCGACAATCGATGGGGTGTCGGGGGAGGATGAAATTGCAAAGCTGTGGAAAAACTAATACTCTAACATTCTTAACAGTGTGAGTAGGGATAATCTTAAGATGGATTGCAGCGAAACAATTGTGGGAGGGACAAGGGAAAATACTTTGATATCATTTTCTGAAGTAAAGAGGTTAATTAAAGAGTTAAAGACTGGTTCTGCGTCAGGGGTAGATGACTTATCGAATGAGCACTTAAAATATGCAAATGACGTAGTATGTCTACATATATCATTGCTCCTATCAGCCATGCTTGCTCATAGCTATATCCCTGCAGAGTTCATGAGGGTATATATCTTGCCCCTGGTCAAAAATAAGTACGGAGACATTCTGTCCAGCAATAATTACAGGCCTATTGCTGTCACTTCCTGCTTCTCGAAACTACTAGAAAAACTCTTGTTACTCCGATTAAATAATTTCCTATGGACATCTCCTAATCAGTTTGGCTTTAAAAGGTCCCACTTAACTGACCTGTGTATCTATGTACTTAAAGAAACAATATCTAAATACATTGACAGTAATTCAACTATTTATAGCTGTTTCATTGATATAAGTAAGGCATATGATAGGGTGAACCACAATATTTTATTTGCAAAACTAGAAGACAGGAAGGTTCTCATGTACATATTAAATTTATTGAAATTTTGGTATTCCCACCAATCTTTCACTGTTAGGTGGGGCAATGTACTATCCGAGTGTTTTGGCTCCTCTTGCGGGATGAGACAAGGCTCCTTGCTCTCCCCTATGCTGTTTAATGTGTATATTGACGGATTAATTGCTTCACTTAATGAGGCAACAGTGGGATGTTGTATAGATAACACAAGGATAAATAACTTAGTTTTTGCCGATGATATGGTGTTAATAAGTCCCTCTGTTAAAGGTCTGGATCGGCTACTAAACGTCTGCGAAGTGTATTCGCAGAAACATGATATTCTTTTTAACGTTACAAAAACTAAGGTTATGCAATTTCATCCTAAAAGCTGTAATCAGCCAGCTGATATAAGGTTTAAAATGAATGGTGAAGTAATTGAGGAAGTACAAGAGTTTAAGTATTTGGGTCAAACTATTACCATCTCATTGAGTGATGACTCGGATATAAGAAAACAATCTCGAAGCCCGTGTGCTAAAACGAATATGACCATAAGGAACTTTCGATTCTGTACAAGTGAAGCTAAGGACACACTCTTTCGTACTTTCTGCAGTAATATATACGGACAGCAACTCTGGGTGAATTATAAAAAAGGTTTTGGCAGAACCCTAAATTTGCTGTACAACAGGTCCTTTAGACTCTTACATAAATTACCCCCGAGATGCTCAGCCTCGCAAATGTTTGCTACCCGCAATGTCCCGAGCTTCCCGGAGGTAACAAGACGTGCTGAACACAGTCTAATGCAAAGAATTAAAAAATCAACCAACCCGATCATCCAAGCTATCCATGAGTCCTGCCATTTATCCTCTAAGGCCTAAGCTATGGACTTCTTGGTACGAAAACATGTCTGTAGCTCTATTTAACTTCGACAGTGCAGTATTATTTCTAATCAATTGTATATATTTCTATCCTTAGTGTATGAACTGTCATTGTATTAATAATATTTGTCATATGGACTATAGTCTGGCAATAAACCAATAAACCTTTTCATTTTCATATATATATATATATATATACAAACTCAGAATGGTCCCCTGAGAAACTTATATGTTAAACACAGACCGTGCATGGAACAAGGAACTCTTCTGGGAAAATTAAATCCACTATAGTCCGAATAAGTAATGGTAAATGACAAATACCATAGTTTTTCTTTTTCATGATGCTAGCCCGACGTGGGCAACGGGTCTCTCGCAAAAATACAATAGTTACCCCTTTTTCTTTGATTTATTCAATCCGACGTGAATGCAACGAGTCTTTTACTTATAGAGGCTCTAAATGTAGTGGGACTAGGCTTGCTTTAAACCCTAGATCCATGTCCCAAAGCTGGATCCTGTCTGCTTTGCAGATAGCTGGTGAGGGAAGCTATATTTATGGGACCTCTTTGCGAGAGACCCGTTGCCCACGTCGGGCTAGCATCATGAAAAAGAAAAACTATGGTATTTGTCATTTACCATTACTTATTCGGACTATAGTGGATTTAATTTTCCCAGAAGAGTTCCTTGTTCCATGCACGGTCTGTGTTTAACATATAAGTTTCTCAGGGGACCATTCTGAGTTTGTGTATATTAAACGGACGTGTTACGTGCCTTGAAAAGTGGACGCTCAATGTCCCGGTTGAGGTTTAAGTTTTGGTTTTTTTTGGCTAAAAATACAATAGTTACCCCTTTTTCTTTGATTTATTCAATCCGACGTGAATGCAATGAGTCTTTTACTTATATAGAGGCTCTAAATGTAGTGGGACTAGGCTTGCTTTAAACACTAGATCCATGTCCCAAAGCTGGATCCTGTCTGCTTTGCAGATAGCTGGTGAGGGAAGCTATATTTATGGGACCTCTTTGCGAGAGACCCGTTGCCCACGTCGGGCTAGCATCATGAAAAAGAAAAACTATGGTATTTGTCACTTACCATTACTTATTCGGACTATAGCGGATTTAATTTTCCCAGAAGAGTTCCTTGTTCCATGCACGGTCTGTGTTTAATATATATATATATATATATATGCAATAAACTAACTTGTAATGAATGATTCTTTTAAATAATAGTCTGGATTTGTTATTAAGTTACTCTAATATTAATATCACATCCCTTTTATTTGTTTTTTATCAATACTTGAGACAACGAATGCGGTGAGGGAAAATAATCCTTTTCAAAATTTAACCAACTATAACCTGTTTCCATGACTAAGCTTTGTTATATTTGCTATATTATAGTCTTCCAAATCATTTTAACGAGTTGACAGAGAAACGAAATTGCTATTTTTTTTTTTTTTTTTAATTCCTCAGTCACAACCAGTGGCGTAGCGTGGTCTTTTTTTCAGTGGGGGGCAAATGTGTTATAAATTCCCGACTGGACAAATTTGGCACCTTTTCCGTGACTAATATGTTTTTCAAGCCATCACGTCACAGGCTTAGCCATGCTATAGTATAACGTATTATTATGAGAAGCTGAATTTAAAACTGGCCACAGGCCAAATTATTGCCAAAATTTTTTACAACCAGTTCTAGATTTCTGACTGGGACAGATATTTTTCCGATCACGGGTGACAGTCGCCCGCTCAGTACCCCCCCCCCCCACCCCCACCTAAGCTAAGCTACGACACTGAACACAAGCTACTATCCTTGTAGAAGTAACAAAGTGGTAGAACAGTGGTAGAACAGTATTTTTCTTGGTTTGACATACAATAGCAAGTGTAGTGACAAATTCACAGAACTCCAAATTAGCTTCGAAATCTTTGTATTAGAACCCCATGATCAGTATTAGACATTTATTGGCCCCAAAAAAAAATGCTGAAATTTTGTTTTCCATCCACACCAACAAGAAAGGCATTATTTCTGGAGAATTATTTCATTTGATTATCCAAATAACGGAGCAAATGTTTTCGAAATATTATACATCAAATGGTTTTAACTCAGCTTTGCAAAACCTACAAGATTTTATGTCACCACTAAAATCTACTCTCCACTAGATCATATTTGGGTGTGGCCTCTCTCTTTCTCTGGTCGTAACCATCAACCTAAGTATGTATTATGAATTAAAATAATTTGCGAGCGCAAGATAATTAATACATTATCAATTTTATAATAAACTCAAATTTATTATGGAGGTAACTTCTTTGTTTATCAATAACGAAGGCAACAGTGGTTCAGACACAAATTTATTCGACACATAACCAAAGGAGGAGATTGTAGACACTAATCGATCAGAGAGGTACGCCGTGGGGGGGGGGGAGCGACGTTAGGCAGGAGACGGAGAGTACTGGAACTCCCGTTTCTCCCGTCACTGTCCTCCTTAGCTGATCTTTTTCCGTGTCTCATTTACCCTGTGAGCAGTCCAGCATGCTCTCAGACATACACTTCTCCCTCATTCTTCACTACACATACCACGCATTTTACACACTACACTCTCTTTTCAAAATTTATATATAAAAAAAAAAGGACATCGTGAGCCTCGGAGACCTTGATTTCGGCTCTCCTTCTTATATACGGGGGGGCCATTTTTGTGGGTGCTCGCCCTTGACCCCTCCTTCCTACATAAAAAAATAGCAAAATTTCCCATCAGAAGTGAGAGATTTAAAAAATGCAACATTCAGTAGCTGAGCACAAAACCGTGAAAAAAAACTACAAAATGCAAGTATTCATTCTTTAAATTATAGAAAAATTACTGAATGTACACAGCTGCGGAAGAAAATTCGCCGAAAAATTAATTTTTTTAAGTCTCTAAAATATTAATAAATGCTCTTTAAGTATAATAGTCGTACTTAAATAAGATGCAATTTTAAATGGAAAGGTCTCGAGAGTATGGTTAAACCGTAAATATTGGCATCGTTTGAACAAATCTTTCAGGGGGTTCTGGGGTAGCGGGATCTGTAGGAGCGCTGTCTCTGAAACCACGCACCGCAGGTTCGAATCCTACTAGGTCCTAGTTTCCCATTTCAGTGCCTGTTTACTTTCCATACTGATTAGTAATTTTCGCTTGTTTTTCGTAATTTTATTATTTTCACTCCAAAAATACTAAAAAATTACTAAGTAGTAACACTTCGGCGAATTTATTTCCGCAACTATTCTTTAAAACGGTTAAGATTCGGTAGAACACATCCACCAAACTCGATATTGATATTATACAGCGAGATAGAGCGAAAAAAAACAAGAATACTTTATTCTATACTAATTTTGGCGGAAATTCCTATTTATCAAGATATTTATTTTCGAAATTATTAAATTTTGGCGCCATTATTCACTAGTCAAACCATCGTCCCGTTACGTATGTAGTCATATTATTATCATTAGCCAATCAGCGGCTGCCCCATTGTCACGTGATATTCCCTCGCAGGTCCGGCAGCTGAAATTTGAATTCAACAGTCGCTTTAGAATGGCTGTCTGTGGTGGAAACTCCCAGTCCGAGTGGAACGTCATCTAGGCCTAGGTTAGGTTAGTGGTACTACTTACCTTTCCGTGGGTCCCGCATACCTTATGGGGTACCCATGCCCAGTTAGGTTAATTGAATACCCGGTTGGGTCAAACTGTATGCCCTTGACAATTGGTTAGGTTAAGTTGTGTTATTTTCGTTAGTTTTAACGAAAATATCACGACTTAACCTAACCAATTGTCAAGGGCATGCAGTTGACCTAACCGGGCATTCAATTAACCTTTGTGGTATCCAACGCCATAAGCGATTATACCCGGAAAGGTAAGGTTGGGTCATTGTCGGGACCCAGAAAGGTAAGTAGTACCAGGTTAGGTTAGGTTACTTTTGCCGTGAATATTACTGACGAGAATAGGTTTTTCTGGTGTATTTCATGCTGTTTCAATTGATTCTGGCCTTTTTAGCCCACAATTTCCCTTTTCTTCAAAGCCCTGGTGGAGGGGGGGGGGATCTCCATAACGGTGCATTTGCGCCAAAAATTAAGGTCAGATTCAAATGAAACAGCATGAAATACACCAGAAAAACCAATTTTCGTCACTAATTTGGGTGGATGTATTCTAACGAATCTTTACCTTAAAAACTATGGTAACAATTCAATGTCAATTATTAACAAATGCAAGGTCAAATTACAACCATACTAAAATTAACGAACAACACTCAAATCCGAAAGGTCTATAAAACAAATTAAAAAGATACAGTAAAAAAAAAATAAAACCAACTTTATTTCTACAAAATGGCTACCTTACCGTGATTCTAGCAAAGAAACAAAATCTTATGGAGGACTTTAAGATCGAAACTTCAAACTCAGTTTTCCCTTTGACACGACACGCTCATTTACTTTCCCAGCGTTAGACCAACGCTTTTGACCACTCTGAAAAGTTACGCTCATTATTATCGGACCTCAATTTCGATTGTGCAGTTTAAAACGATTTAATTTTCACACCAAAATTAAAAGATTTTAAAATCATTTTATTCCTATCATTAGTCCATATTTTATTCATATTAAAGTTATTACGATTTTTAGGCATTTTTCATACGCAATTAATACACTAATTTATCGGTTACAACAATATATATTAGATATATATAATATACAGTGGTGGGGCAAAAGTCTGGCCCCATAGGAGGTTTATGTTCACATAGACTAAAATTTTTGTAGATCGTCGTAGGGAGTATTGTCAGTGGTTTATGCAACATAGGCAGTTGGAAAAGCGTATCATGTTCAGTGACGAAGCAATTTTTTACCAAACGGTTCAGTCAACAGACATAATGCACGATATTGGGCTAAAGAAAATCCACATTGGATTGAGGACGGACGCTCGCAGTACAACCCAAGAGTTATGGTATGGGCTGCTATGTGGGGAGATACGATAATTGGCCCATACTTTTTCTCCGACACTGTAACTGGTGAATCATACCTTCATTTGTTAGCAAATTTCCTTACGCCTCGATTGTATGAACTACCATTACGGCATCGGAGAGCTATGTGGTTTCAGCACGATGGGGCTCCGCCGCATTTCGCAAGGGCCGTTCGCGAATTTTTGCAAGAAACATTTCAGGGGAAATGGATTGGTCGACGTGGGCCAATTGAATGGCCGCCCAGATCTCCGGACCTGACTCCTTTGAATTACTTCTTATGGGGACACCTTAAATCAGTTGTGTACGTTAACAGGCCAAGAACAATACAGGCGCTAAAGGATACCATAACAGCAGAATTTGAAGCCATAAGAACGAATATTACCATCCTCAGGAATGTGCAAACGTCTTGCGTCAACCTGGTTACAAAGTGTTTAGAAGAAGGTGGACGTCAATTGAACACCTATTGTAATTTCTGAATTAAAACATTAAGGTAGGCCGAAATTTTCTTTTCCATTATAAACTTCCTATGGGGCCAGACGTTTGCCCCACCGTTGTATATATATATATATATTATATATGATGAATAAAACCACGAAGGAAAGGAAACACAAAACGGTGCTCAAGCGCTTTCGTCTAATGACATCCTCAGGAACACTCAATGAGTGTTCCTGAGGATGTCATTAGACGAAAGCGCTTGAGCACCGTTTTGTGTTTCCTTTCCTTCGTGGTTTTATTCATCATAAATATTTTCACGTGTTACTTTCGTGAAATAATTTTCATATATATATAATTATAATATATATATATATATATATATATATATATATATATTATATATATATATATATAATCATGCGGGTTGCTTCTACAGAGCTTCAATTTAATATTTAGGAGAAATCCAATGACAAGGAGAATGTAAATGCCATGAAAAGTCTTCTTTAATGCGCAACGTTTCGAGCAATACGCTCATCTTCAGGCTGTTTAATAACAATGTGAAATTAAAATCAATATTGAATGAAAAACAAAACAGAAAATTTCTATAACCTATTCATAAAGACAAATTTTAAAAGACTGAGAAAAGAGGGTTAAATTCTAAGTTATACAGATTTACATATAAAAATTAAGAAGCTATTTTTAAATACATATAGTAAATGTGAAATTAATACACTGGAAAAATTAACAATAGTACACTGGAATAATGAAAATAACTAACCTTACACTGCAGTTTCCGAGGCTAACTGATTTGAGCAGAGGCAAGACGGGAAAAACAAGAGATGGCGAGGGCGATTGGGGAAGGGGGATTATAAGGAATTGGGGAAGGAGGAGGGATCATAGCAAATTGAGGGGGACGGCAGTTGAGTCAACATTTAGACTAGGGGACAATGTTTTAATGAAAAGCGATTCCAAAATTCTTAGTGAGTTGGGACAAGTATTACAACCAAGAATTTTAAAATTGTCTAAAGTGACATCAGTTTTACATTTTATGCTGTGTTCGCGAATACTCGAAACTTCTTAGTTTTTAAAATTTTACCTGTTCGGCCACTTATTCCCATATGCGAATAAAATCTAGCCTGAGAGAGCGAACAGTGCTGCCAATGTAATTCCCAAGGAGACACCTAGGGCAGGTAAATAAATATAAACACCGCTACGCAACGAGTCAGGGGTTCGATCCTTCGCTGAGAAAAAGCTACCTAAAGACGTTTTATTAATAAATATGATGCGGAAATCAGTATGATAAAAAAATTTCCTTAACAATTTTGTAAATTTAAGCTTAAATTCCTTATTCAAAGGACCCATTTCAGGTACCAAGAAATATTTATATCCTTCGGCACTGTAATACATGGAAGTTGGGCTATAAACATTATTAAGAAGGATCTAATTAGTTTGTCTACATATTGAACAGGAAAACTATTATTAGTAAAGTATGATCTTAGATTATTAAATTCATCATTAAGTAAGGTAAAATAGAGGTCAAATTATATCCTCTGAACAGGAGAGTTTTAATACAAGACATCTTTAACTTCCTAAATTCTTTGCACCCAATATAACGTATACAATGGAAACTGAGCAAAATGGCTCCCTCCACTTCTTAGATCTTTTAATTTCGAAAAACGGTGATTCTATTACTACATCATTTACAGGAAACCCACTTTCACTGGTTTGGGCATGAATTTTTTTAGTTTTACTGATTTCAACTATAAGATGTCTTGTATTAAAACTCTCCTGTTCAGAGGATATAATTTGACCTCTAGTTTTACCTTACTTAATGATGAATTTAATAATCTAAGATCATACTTTACTAATAATAGTTTTCCTGTTCAATATGTAGACAAACTAATTAGATCCTTCTTAAATAATGTTTATAGCCCTCAACTTCCATGTATTACAGTGCCGAAGGATATAAATATTCTTGGTACCTGAAATGGGTCCTTTGAATAAGGAATTTAAGCTTAAATTTACAAAATTGTTAAGGAAATTTTTTATCATACTGATTTCCGCATCATATTTATTAATAAAACGTCTTTAGGTAGCTTTTTCTCAGCGAAGGATCGAACCCCTGACTCGTTGCGTAGCGGTGTTGTATATTTATTTACCTGCCCTAGGTGTCTCCTTGGGAATTACATTGGCAGCACTGTTCGCTCTCTCAGGGCTAGATTTTATTCGCATATGGGAATAAGTGGCCGAACAGGTAAAATTTTAAAAACTAAAGAAGTTTCGAGTATTCGCGAACACAGCATAAAATGTAAAACTGATGTCACTTTAGACAATTTTAAAATTCTTGGTTGTAATACTTGTCCCAACTCACTAAGAATTTTGGAATCGCTTTTCATTAAAACATTGTCCCCTAGTCTAAATGTTGACTCACTGCCGTCCCCCTCAATTTGCTATGATCCCTCCTTCCCCAATTCCTTATAATCCCCCCTTCCCCAATCGCCCTCGCCATCTCTTGTTTTTCCCGTCTTGCCTCTGCTCAAATCAGTTAGCCTCGGAAACTGCAGTGTAAGGTTAGTTAGTTTCATTATTCCAGTGTACTGTTGTTAATGTTTCCAGTGTATTAATTTCACATTTACTATATGTATTTAAAAATAGCTTCTTAATTTTTATATGTAAATCTGTATAACTTAGAATTTAACCCTCTTTTCTCAGTCTTTTAAAATTTGTCTTTATGAATAGGTTATAGAAATTTTCTGTTTGTTTTTCATTCAATATTGATTTTAATTTCACATTGTTATTAAACAGCCTGAAGATGAGCGTATTGCTCGAAACGTTGCGCATTAAAGAAGACTTTTCATGGCATTTACATTTCTCCTTGTCATTGGATTTCCTAAATATTATATATATATATATATGGGAATGAACTCGGAATTAGGGCTGAAATAATACGACAATTTTTAATACCGGTATTTGAACAATTATTTTACTGATACCGCTGTTGATACCGGTTTTATGCAGAGAATAACTTTAATGATTTTTTTGGTGTCACCCTGCCAAGTGCCAACCCTCCCACGAGCCTGCAGGACCTGTAGTACTCACCACATTAACGACAATAAAAACTGAAGTTACTTTTAAATTCTGTCACCGACACCAAAGGGAAAATACATTGATTGAAAAAAGTTTGAACAGTAGCTCCTAGGGAAAGGCAGGAAAAAGGAAGGACTGTTTATAATGATTAAGTATATCTGATAACACAAAGGTCAAAGGGAAAAATAACAATTTAAAAAAAAAAGTTTATTAATAATTTTGCATATTTATTTCTTATTTGGTTTTGGAAGTAAGTTTTGAGGAAACAAAAACTATCTAATGATTGTTCAGAGAGATTTGATCTTAGCTTGGTCAGAAATAAGCCAGCAGCAGAAAAAGCTCTTTCTGATTCTACATTAGTGGGTTTATGGAAAGCAATGCCTCGTACAGCTCCTCTAAATTTTCACTTCTTTGTGAAGAAACTTCGAAACTCTTAAATTCCTTAGTAGGATCAAAGTTAGTTGCATTGCTTTCAATGGTACTTTTCTAATTTCTCTATTTCTTTCATGTATTCGCACATCAATGGATCATCTACTTTATTCTTGTCTTCAGTAACATTCTCTGAGTAGTTAGATGCTTGTAAGTCTTGGTCTTCGCTTTCTTCCTCGAAACCAACTAAATTTTCATCATTCTTGGGAAAAAGCCTTTTAAAAATCCTTTCTGCAGTTCTTTTGAGCACTGGTTTAGATGGAACAGAAAATAGTTCCTCTTCTTGAACTTTTAAAATTCTGGATGATAGTTTCCCTTTACAGAAAAACGGACAATCATATAACATCAATAACATAATATTATAACAAATGATAAATGTGACATACACTAATGACGCCTCTCAAAGATATACTGCATGTGTAAGTTATGCATGAAGATAAATCATTATTTCTACTCACATTGGCCACAAAATCCTACAAGAAACAAATCTTTGTTAACTTGACGTTTGCTGATTGCTCCCACAATAAAGACAAGAGGCAGTTCTTCAATACCGAAAACCCGGTATCGATAATCACGATATCGGTATCGTGTCTTGTCCAATAACCGGTATAAAATACCGGTTTTTCAATACCGGCTTTCATCACTACTCAGAATGGTTCCCTGAGGTTTTTCATGATACAAACAGACCGTGCATGGAACAAGGAACTCTTCTAGGACAATTAAATCCACTATAGTCCGAATAAGTAATGGTAAATTGTAAGGTGGAGTGAAACGTTTGACCTTCATCAGCATGAACAATTCGGCCGGAAGCTAACCAAAGGGGTGTGTGTGTGTATATATATATATATATATATATATATATATATATATATATATATATATAGAGAGAGAGAGAGAGAGAGAGAGAGAGAGAGAGAGAGAGAGAGAGAGGGTGGCGCAAAAGTCACGCATCATAGGAATTTTCAGTGTTGATTATAATATATTATTTTTTCTTTTAGGTAGGGGATGGCTGTGAAATTAACAATAGACGAGAGGGTGAGCTTGGTTTTAATGTACGGAATACAGGTACAAGAAATTGATGAATCGGTACAGAATTTAAATTCTGTACCGATTCATCGATTCTTGTACCTGGTATTCCGTACATTAAAACCAAGCTCACCCTCTCGTCTGTTGTTAATTTCCCAGACATCTCCTACCTAAAAGAAAAAAATAATACAGTCAACACTGAAAATTCTTATGATGCGCCACTTTTGCGCCACCTTGTATATATATAATGTTATAATGTTATAATGTTTCAGACCAACAAAGACCCTAGGATCCACTCATGGCTGGTCTACCTAACTGTGTTCGTGTATTGTGTATGTCCTCCGTGGTGGCGGAGGGGACCTACAATTTTACGTGGGTTCCGAACCACAAGAACATAAGAAATTTATGTAAAAACTGCCGGTAAATTGGCAACGACCAATTTTTACGAAACTAAATAATTATCAATTTAAAACTAATTAATTATCGATTTAAAACTAAAGATAGAATCTCTGATCCAGAGGATCAAGTCATAATAGACTACTATCACAAATATGTTACACTCTATATCTATTTATAAAGGACATGCAAATATATCGGATCCAAAGAATCCAGTCAATTTCATTACGGTATCCATCAAGTCACGGTCCATATCGATAGCGGACCAAGTCAAATTTACAATCATATACATTACAATATATACACTTACGAGAAAAAGAGTAGGTGTGGCTGTAAAGACTGTACAGTAATGTAGAAATGTGTGTGCACCCATTTTGGGTCTCCCATTTAAAGGTGTTTGTGGGGCAAGTGAAGATCATGAGTTTTCAATACCTCACAGTACTATGGGGGGCACCGCTCGGCAGAGGAATCTCTTTAAATGGGGTGTGTAAGGACAGAGAGTATCCCCTAACCCAAGACGCTGCCTCCCTATATCCCACAACACTTGTGTTGAGCTGTGGGATCTATCCCAGAAAGCCTTAATTTTACTACCTTAAACTATACCCTTTCTATCAACATATGCGTCTAATCGACTTTTAAACATGTTTATAGACGTGCTACTAATTACTTCTACCGGCAAACTATTCCAGCTATTTACTATTCTATGCGTAAAAAAGTTTTTCGCAACTGCTATCTCGAACCTTCTACTTGTCAACTTACACCCGTTATTTCTAGTCCTATTATATTGAGATATTTCGAAAAAGCTATCTCTATCTACGTTATCGAACCCATTCATAATTTTGAAAACCTGGATTAGATCACCCCTTAACCTCCTGGTCTCGAGTGTTGTCAATTTTAACTCCTTAAGCCTATCCTCGTACGACTTTGACCTAAGCGACGGAATCATCTTAGTTGCTCGTCTTTGAACTCTTTCGATTTTGTCTATATCTTTGCGCACATACGGATTCCAAAATTGGACCGCGTACTCCAAATGGGGTCTAACTAATGATTTATAAAGTGGAACTATAATATCGCGCGACTTGTACTCAAAATTTCGAGCTATAAAACCTAACACTTTGTTCGCCCTATTGACCGCTGCTGTACACTGTTTCGCTACTTTCAAATCACCAGTGACTACAACTCCCAAATCTTTTTCCTGCTCTACGCTTGTTAAATCTTTCCCTGACATACTATACGCAAATTTACCGTTACGCGAACCTATATGCAAAATTTTGCACTTATCAACGTTAAATCTCATTTGCCATGTGACTGACCAATCAACGACTCTATTCAGATCTTCCTGAATTTTACCTCTATCTTCGTCATTAATCGCCCTACCACCCAGCTTCGTGTCATCCGCAAACTTTGAAACTGTACTGACTAGGCCGACATCTAAATCGTTAATATACAGTGCCCGCGAAAAGTATCCGATCACTCAAGAAAATACAATATTTTCCCTTGATATTCAGAGACACGTAATTCACTTTCTATTTGTTCTAGCGACATCTGGTAACTTTGAGGTTGCTCGCTGATATGAGAGCTATCCAACGCATTCTCAAATTAGTGTTCTGGTAGCCTTCGTTGCGGGTGGCTGTGTCTCAAATTTGTCAGATTTCACTGTTTGTGTAAATTTCTTGATATTTTATTTTTTTTTACAGAAAGTGGTGTAAATAAAATTTATATATAATGTGTGCTAAAAAACAACTTAAGAGTGATTGTCGAGGTGCTATTGTTGCTTTGCATGCATGTGGGAAATCACAGAGACAGATAGCTAAGGAATTAAACATATCCCAAAGTACCGTTAATTTATGGGTTTCACGGGCTAAGAACAATGGTGGCCTAACCACGCCAGTCCCTAAAAAAACGATCTGGCAGACCGAGAAAAACAAATTCGCGAACAGACAAACTTATGAAACGTTTAGTATTGAAAAACCCAACAATAACTGCGAAAGAAATAAAATTTAATATGAATAATTTGTTATCTGGTGTTTCTGAACGAACTATCCAGGAGCGGCTCCAAAAAGAACTCGGATTACCATCTCGCCATGCTGCTAAGAAACCGTTCATTAATGAAAAAATGCGTAAAAAACGTGTCGCATTTTGTAAAAAATACATTCATTGGACTGTTGATGACTGGAAGAAGGTTTTATTTAGCGATGAGTCGACATTTTTGACATTCAGAAGTTGTCCAAAAAAGGTTCGCCGGCCTATTGGCTCAAATAGGATGGACCCTAAATACACCCTAAAGACAATGAAACACCCTCCAAGTGTGATGGTTTGGGGTTGTTTCGGTTACTATGGGCGTGGAAACTTATATTTTCTTCCGAAGAACACAACTATGAATGGTGCACGGTATTTAGCAATGCTACAGGATAAACTTCCAATGGCAATGGCAATCCAAAGGACAAAAACATACATGCATGATGGTGCACCATGTCACAGGGCCAAAATAGTGACAAAATGGATTACTGACAATAAATTTGATATTTTGGATTGGCCTGGTAATAGTCCAGATCTCAATCCGATAGAAAATCTGTGGCTAATAATAAAAAATAAGGTTGAATGCCACGACACTGGCTCAGTCGAAAAATTACAAGAGGCCATCAAAAAGGTATGGTGCAAGGAAATATCAGTGGAAGTTTGTCAAAACTTGATTAAATCCAAGCCAAAACGTCTAGAACAAGTCATCCAAACCAAAGGACAGATGACAAAATACTAATATAAGGTTAGTATACATTTAAACATTGTTTTTTATGTAAAAAATACAAATTTCAAGGGTGATCGGATACTTTTCGCGGGCACTGTATATAAGAAAAAGCAAGGGGCCCAATACAGAACCCTGAGGAACGCCACTCGCTACATTAGCCCAGCACGACTCCGCTCCATCAACGACCACCCTCTGTTTCCTGCCTCGCAACCACTCTTCTAGCCAATTTATTACTACACCCCTGATTCTATGAGCCTTAGTTTTTTCAATGAGTCTTTTGTGCGGCACGGTGTCAAACGCTTTTTGAAAATCTAAATACACTACATGAACCGCCCGATGTCTATCGTAAACGTCAACCACGCTTTGGAAAAATTCTAAAAGATTAGTTAAGCAAGATTTGTTTCGCCTAAATCCGTGCTGCGTATTTCTAACAAGTTTATGGTATTCTAAGTGTTCGACTATACGATCCCTAATTATTGATTCCAAAAGCTTACCTACAACAGACGTTAAACTGATTGGCCTATAATTTCCCGCCGCACCTTTATCGCCTTTCTTAAAGATAGGTGTTACGTTTGCTAACTTGAAATTATCTGGTACGCACCCCTCAGAATAGACGCATTAAAAATCTTTGTTAGCGGCACAACAATGCTATCTTTTAATTCTTTTAGTTGTATGGGATATATGGAATCCGGACCCGGTGATTTACGCGTTTTCATTTTATCAATATAGCGCATTACTTCCCCTTCACTAACGACAATATTATCCAAAATATTACCATTATCAAAAGGTATTATGTCTATGACCGTAGGGATATTCGTTATATCTTCTATAGTAAAAACTGACGTAAAAAATTCGTTTAGCAAGGTAGCCATTTCCTTGTTTTCAGAGACTAGATCTCCATTTACATTTTTTAATGGACCTAAGACACTTTTTACTGGATTTCTATTATTGACGTATTGAAAGAATCGCTTGGGGTTTTCTTTACCGTCACGAGCTATGGAGATTTCAAATTCGCGTTTTGACTTTTTTATTACACTTTTAGCTTCACGCCTTAGAGATATGTAGTTGTTTCGTAACAACAGATTATCTTTATCGCACTTATATAGCCTATAAGCCCTATCTCTACTCTTTATAATGTCTCCTACTCTACAAGTAAACCACAAGGGCTTGTTGTTTACTTTCGCACGCTTAATTTTGTACGGTACACATTCCTCATTTATAGTCCTAAATACCGTTACGAACGATTCCCACATTAGTTTTGCGTTGGAGTTCCCCATTACGTTTTCCCAATTGACGTGTGAAAATTTATTTCGAAATTTACTAAAGTCTGCGTGCTGGAAGTTAGGAATTTTAGTCGAGTTAGTTGCTTCGAGTGACTTACTGAGAGGACAAACTCTACCATATTGTGATCGCTATTGCTCAACGGTTCTATTACTTGAAGATCAGTAATTAGCCTATCATCCGTAGTTATTACTAAATCTAAAATACTGTCCAACCTCGTAGGTTCCCCAACCTTTTGAATAAGAAAATTATCCTCGAGAAAATTAACTAAACGATTACCTTCCGCGTCTCCCTGCATTGTATCGTAATTCACGTTGGCGCAATTAAAGTCACCCATAACTAAAGCCTGCTCACTACCGATTATTCTCTTTAGTTCACGATATAACGCTTCGTCCGTATCAGCTGTTTGATTTGGGGGCCTATATATAACCGCAACAAGAAGTTTGAAATCGTTCAATTTAAGTTCTGCTATAGTCGAATCTTTCGGTTCTGGAATTGAGTGCTTTACTTCTATAACGTTCGCAATATTATCTTTGATATACAACATAACACCGCCTCCTCGCCTACCTATTCTGTTTTTAACAAAAAGTCTATAACCTTTAATTTGATACTCCCCTACAAAGTCACGTGTTTCAGTGCTAAGCCACGATTCATTTATCGCAATTAAATCATAGTCTTTACAAGCAATTAAAGAAAAAAATTCGTTTATTTTATTTCGTAGGCTACGAGCATTTAAGGATAGAACCTTCAAATTGTTTGTAATTGCGACACCTTCGCGAGCGCGGGGGAAATTTGTGGAATTTACGCTGGGACCGTTCGGGTTACGGCAGCCTGAAAAGAAGAGACAGTATTATGAAATAGTCTTCCTAAACGCGCAGCTCCAACTTCATTAAGATGAAGTCCATCTTCGAGGAACAAGTCTCTCCTGCCGTAGAAACTGTTCCAAAAATTTGAAAAATGCACTCCTTCCTGTTGGCAAAGAGACTTTAGGTTATTGTTAATATAGGTCGCCTTGCTGTAGAAATCGCTTCGTTGGATAATTCGAGGAAGTATACCTGTTAAAACAATCTTATTAGTTTTCTCCTTTAATCGCTCTAATAAGTCCCTGTACCTAGCCAGCAGTTCTTCCGATCTAGAATTTAAAACGTTATTAGTACCGACATGAATAACATACGTTGTGTCCTCGGTGGTACCGTCTGTAAAATGGTCAACACTATTAGTTATATCCTCCACCCTTGCACCAGGGTAGCAGTAACGGCGCCTACGACGAGGGTTTCTCCCACAGAATTCCTCGAGCTGCCCTCGAACAATGGAATCGCCAACGAGTCGTATTTGCGGTTCATCAGCATCTTCGAAACCTAAAACAGAAAACTTATTGCTTGTTATTACTGGTAGACAGGTCTTTGCTTTTCTCAATGGGGCTCCAGTTCGCACTCGAACGAAGGATTGGGAACTAGGGGAAGAGAGAGGGCTATTTATATTATTAGTAGAAACTGAGGCAGGAGTGGTCGTAACTGGAGTCTCAAGGGATTCTAATTTTGCCGTCAAAAGCATCACGCTTTCTTCAAGTCTCACCCTGGCCTCCCTCTCACGTTCTAACTCGTTCCTCAGCACTTCCATGCTTGAGCACCACCTGCAAACTAACTGATCATTATTATTAGCCATTGTAAACGCGTAAGCAGCAAATTTCCCTTCACAGCGACTGCAAGTACTTGACGGGGGTGCCATGCTTTTAATTAGTTGAACAACAAAAAAACAAAAAAGCGAGCGTTTGGAAATTAATAAATTACAACGTAGGTCTACCACGTTCCTGAAACACAGAAACAGGTTCTTGTAACACAAATTTATACTAAATTAATATAGAATTAAGCTACCGAGAAAGGATCTGTAAAGAAGAGTAATTTTTAACACTTATCTGTCTGCGATTCGACCCGATGTTTTACCTTTTCATCACACGGTTTGTAACTACACACTACCTGACCTCTCGAAGCACGGAAAAAAGAACCTTATGTCTCCACGTTTTCTGATTAATTTGAAAAACAGACAAGACTAGCCTTTGTTTGATCAAATAATATAGTACTGAATAACGTCAATAAATGAAATATATTCGTTAATGAATGATTAGTAGCACGAAGTAATTTAGTTAAGAATGCACGGAACACTTTTTTTTAAAACACTTCAACGAAAACCACTTATTTGTACTAAGTGGGTTGCGAGGGGGGCGGTCCGCTCCGGGTGACAGCCAGGAGGGGGTTGCCATCGGGAGAGTTGAAATACCAGTACAAGTTTTCAAACCAAATGAAAAACTCGCCTAAGTAAGAAAAAAAAAATTTTAAATGTTCAAACTATTACAGCTTAATGTTAATTTCCACTATAAAATAACAAAAAAAATTTATTGTGATAAAAATTACATCGAAAGGCGAACGTTTGTTGACATTTTAGTCAGTTTGTTGAGCATAGCCAGCTGGCTGCAACTGACATTCCAAGTCTTGTTCACTTGACACTGTGACTCCACATACATGAGGTATGTTTCATTAAATAATTATGATTTTAAATAATTATGATTTTAAAATTTTGCAGAAAACATCCACTATGAAGCGAAATCGACCCAGTGGATTCCAACAAAGAAAAATGAAGCATCTTCACAAGAGGATTCAAATGAGAGAGAGCAAGGATTGGAGGATGGCAATTCATCTTCTAAAAGCAGTGAAACTGATGAAGAGGAAGGAGACGCCAGTAGAAGTCCACACCAACAGGAGTTAGACTCTGATGAAGAAGAGACGGATAGATTTTCAATTTATTCTGATGTCGCTGCTTGGCCAATCCCAGTTCCAAATGACTTGAGAGTTGATCTTATTAAGAGGGGAAGTGAACCCTTCCAAAATAGGGATCGACCTTTCAGTGCAGTTCAAAGACAAGGAGAGAAATTCAAAGGGAAGAGTCGACAGCTGACCACTGCATGGTTCTATAAGGCTCTGCCAAATGGCGAGAAAGTTTTGAGAACATGGATGGTTTACTCTCCATTAAAAGAAAGTTTGTTTTGTTTTTGCTGCAGACTGTTTGCTCTTGATGACAAAGGAATTGCAACATCCAGCTTTGTCACTGGGTTTCAAGCATGGTGGAAGCTAAACCCAAAGGTGTCTGACCATGAGGCTTCTGAGCAGCATCTCTCATGCCTGGAGAAATGGAAGACCTTGGGAGCAAGGTTGAAGCTTCAAAAAAACCATTGATCAAGTTCATCAAGCAACAATGGACAAGGAGAGAAAGAAATGGAGGGATATTTTATATTGCCTCTTGGACGTAGCCTTGAAAAGTGCATTGTGAAGCTCCAAGCTCTAAAACTGTTTCTTGAAGATCAGCGCAATGAAATTGTGGAGAGGGCCATTCATTATGCAACTACAAAGTGTGAGGAAATGGACATTTCTATGGAGAGAAGAGGGAGAGTAAAGCTCCGAAAAAGGATGCCAGGAGAGATGGCAAAGGGTGCTGGTCTCACATTGCCAGAGGAAGTAAAAAGGGCTATATTTGAATGTCTTGATCACTTTCATCAAGAATTGGAGATTCGTTCTAAGGCAATGGAAGAACTTCGGAAGTATATTCCAGATTTGACTCAGATTTTCGATGAATTCTCTGATGAAGATTCAGTGTGGAAATTGGACGACTTCGGAAGCATTTGGAAGCTGCCAAAATCAGCGTTGAAAAGGCAAAGAAATGGACAGCATTGCAGTTTCTGGAGTTTATTGTGAAATGGGATTTTTGTGCATCTTTGCCAAGCTTGTCACTGTGTTTGAAATTCTTTTTGACTGTCTGTGTGTCTATTGCTTCATGTGAAAGAAGTTTTTCCAAATTGAAATTGATAAAAAATTTCTTTCGCTCGACCATGAGTCAGACAAGATTGACAAATCTGGCTTTACTTCCAACTGAACATGAATATGCAAAGAAGGTGAATTTTTATGAGGTCATTGATCAATTTGCAGAAATTAAGGCTCGAAAGCAGAGACTGTGAATCCTCTCTATTTACCTTTGAAGAATAGGCCGAGCGTTGAGACTGGATTTCCTGTGTTTTTTGTATAAAGTAAAATACAGTATTACCTGTTCACTGAATGTTTAATGTCCTGCATTTTTCTTATTTCCAATTTGCTTATGACAGTACTGTACTGTTTAAAAATCTACTTGCAAACAATATATTTTTCTGTGTTTAAATTTTAAAATTATTTATGGGGGGTGCCAAAGGAAGGATCCGCCCTGGGTGCCAAATACTTTAGGTACGCCCCTGATTAGGGAGGAAGGACTAGTACAGCTGACTGAGATCCACGGGAGGTTTACGGCAGATCAATATACAGGGTGTTTCACCAGGGCCGGATTAAGCATTGTTAGGGCCGGGGGCAATGAATATTTTCGGGCCGGTGTCACTAGAAAAACACAATTCTTTACCTGATACATCATACATGAGTGATGTGATCAGCTGACTGGGATCGATCAACAGAAAACGAAACAAAAACAAAGATGTGATTACAGAAAATGTATACTTTGTTCACATAAATGGGATACTAAACTAGGTTTTGTAGAAGCGGAATCTAGAATTTTTTTTTTCCTCACGGTCGACCAATTATTTCAACGGCAGATTATAGCGTTTACATAGTTTCCTGGGGTCGGTCAGCATCTTGGGGCCGGTCAGCATCTGGGTCCGGGGGCAAATGCCCCCTTTGCCCCCATTATAATCCGCTACTGTGTTTCACAACCGGTCTGCCATACTTTGGGGGGTAATATCGAGTAAAGAAGCTAATAGTTAATAGTTAAAGAAGTTAATACAACATAGGTGCTATTTCCGACCGTTGCGGAGCTACGGACGTTTTAAGGTGCACGGAAAAAAATAAACGAGAGAATGAATCTGATGTATTTATTGGTCGTGCTGGTCCCATCTCCTGGCCCCTGAGATCTCCGGACCTAACCCCGTTAGATTTCTTTTTATGGGGCATTATCTAAAGAGATGGTCTACAGGACCAAAGTACAAACGAGAGAGGAACTCTTGCGTCTGATTATGGATGCCGCTGCTTACATACGAGAACACCCCGAAATGATTCAATGGGCAGTGGATTCTTGTTTGGAACGAACAAGGCTGTGCATTGAAAACCGAGGCGGGCATTTTAAACATTTATAAGGTGTATCATAAAATGTAGCAATAAATACATCAAATTAATACTCTCTTTTATTTTTTCCGTGCACCTTAAAACGTCCGTAGCTCCGCAACGATTGGAAATAGCACCGATGTTGTATTAATTTTTACTCGATATCACCCTTCAAATCACCACTCAAAGTATGGCAGACCAGTTGTGAAACACCCTGTATAGAGATCATGGAGGAGGTGGTGATGCCTTTTGTACGCGCGTATGCCTTTCCCTATCTGAGCAGATTATCTTTATGCAGGTATGTTGTATTTGTATTTTATAGAATATTATGCTATTACTAGCATAAGATTTATGTATTACACGCATTTGTATGTCCGGTTTCCACATTTACATGGGACAAGTAATGGTCATAAAATTGTTCTTTAACTCTTTCAGTACCATGACAACACTAGGATTTTATTCTGGATAACTGCAGACTGTACTGTTTGTATATCGGCGCACAATTACATTTAGCTGAGAGAAACCCCTAATATATATATAGGGGCTAAAACCTATCTCGAATAGTGGGTTACTGATGAAGCGTATGGATGAGATATAATTCTACTTTTAATATTTAAAATCCATTTGTAGGACAACTCTCCCATCCACACCGCCAGGATTGTTAGAAGGTGGTTCGAGGAGCAGCGAAATCTAGAACTACTGGAGTGGCCTAGTAAGGGTGTGACCTCAACCCCATTGAGAACGTGTGGTAGAATGTGGTGAACTCGTGAGAGCCTGGGCAGGAGCGGACCAGCCGCCAGCTGCTGGATCACACTATGCCTGAGTGGGAGATGTTTCAAAGGAACCCACACGTTATGTATAACAATGTGCATGTATGCCACACAGATTACAAGCTGTTGTAGACAATAATGGGGGACTGACCAAATACCAGTGGTGGGCACCGTTAACCAAAAAGTTAACTTCAATAACAATAATCCGTTAACCCCAATTTTTAACTCCGATAACGATAATCCGATAATTTTACTACAAAGTTAACGGAAGTTAATGATAATCCGTTAACGATAACTATTTATTTACTAACATTTAAAAGAATCAAGGAAAAAAGCTTTAAAGCCCATAGAAAATGTTTATTTATGCAAAATCCAACAATAAATAGGTATTTAACTATTTTTATCAAGTTTTGCAACTTTTTTGCTTAATAACTTTTTTTTTTATTTTTAATAAAAAATGTACTGATTACATGTTTTGAACCCTTGTAACCACTAACCATTAACTAAATTTTAATTTACCAGAGAATTATTATGGCGGGAACTGAAAGATAAAATTAAATTTTAGGCACATTTATTAAAGACTGACACAATGTGCTGGTTGCCCTTCAGAAAGACCAACTTCTCAAAGTTAGGCCCAACTGCCAGTCTTGACCTCTTGGGCCTCAGGATGTCCTTGCCGAGAGAGAAGAGCCGTTCCACTGCGGCAGAGGACGGAATTGGCAGACTGAAGTTATGGCGGTTTGAATTCATTCGCGGAGCGGTGATCTTCCGTGAATGACTCCTCGCAGTTAACGTGTTAACGGACTTTAACAGACTAAACATCGAGTTATCGGAAGTTAACTGGTCCGATAACGATAAATGGAAATTAACTTCCGTTAATAGTCCGTTAAAAAAGTTAACTTCGTTAATTAACTGTTATCGGATTAACGCTTTAGTGCCCAACACTGCCAAATACTAACTATGAACAGGGTGTAGCTGTGGCAAATTGTGAGCATTTATATATGACTTTATCATTTCGTATGATAAACTATTTAGTAAAACATTCTCAACCATTGCATATTTGTTGTAATAAAGAATTGGTGTTTTTATATATATATATATATATATATATATATATATATATATATATATATTTTCTTGTTAAGATCTAATAATATCTCCACATATATAATCGTGTAGTTAGTAAGTTAGTAAAGGTTTAAAGCTGACACGGACTCTACAAACAGCTTTATTAGTATTGTTACATAATGATTTAATATACGCGAGACTGGTAGGTGGGGAAGGGGAATGAACGAGTGTGGAGGATGGTTGTGTAATGTCTATTTTTGGTTCAAATTCACTAGTATATAAAAAGTTGTATTGTGGTATCTGTTCATATAGACTTGCAGCAATCATAATGGAACCTTATTACTGTATAAAACTAGTAAACATGGAGTTCAACGCTTTTCACAATCATATTAATCGTTTATCTCAGGGGTTCCCAAATTGGTGTTCCGCGGAACACTTGTATACCGTGAGAAGTGTTCCGCGGAACACAATTTGGGAACCCCTGGACTTTATCTTTATGAACACAGATATTACATTATAATTACCCGCATGTCAATGACTGCTCATTCAGTTGTCCTTTAGATATATATGTCTGTGTTATATGTTGTTGGACTCAGTTGTTCCCCCTTCACCCCACCTTCCCCCAGTGGAGTACCGTGACTAACACATGCCACATGTACGGAGTCGCTTGTGAGGCGAGGAACATTACATATGCGGGCAACTGTATAATTTAGGGTGGATCACTTTTCACTTTTTTTTAAAAATTATAGCTGGTCAAAGTTTTTCCCATGATTTGGTTCAGTGGAAGTACACTGACACCATTTTTACCAAAATCGATCAATATTTAGGGGTCGCGCATCGACCTTGAAAATTTCAATTTTGGAAATTTGGCCAAATTGACAATTTTTTACTGAATAAAGATAAATCATCAAATGACCATATTTTCTGAATCCTCTCAGTGAAAGAAATCCTCTCAGATACTTACCAAGTTGATCGGACAAGTGGTTTAGAAGTTACACTCACCTAGAAATAACATTAAAATTTAAAATACCGTATTTGTCCCCCGTTATGGACGTAATCATAGCATCAGTAGCTGGCGCATCCTAAAATCCCAATTACACACACACGCTATGTCTATGACCAATATTTTTACTAATCACAGTTTGCTTTTTACAGATCAACTGTGTCAATTGATTCTTGTTTGATAAGTCTAGACTTTAGTACAATGGATAAACTGTTAACAACCAGGAGTGGGAAGACTCTGAAAGTTACTTATTCTGGAAAAGAGAAAGCAGCAACAACAGCACCACCTTCTCTAAGGTCAGCCACGGACGTCTTCTTAATTGGTCAGCCATCTTCCTCGATCGGTGGTGCCAAATTGCCAACCACCCATCAAGTTCTCCAGTACTTCTTCTATGCCAAGCAGGAAACTACTGACAGGAAGGCCGCCGTAAAAGACACGGTGGCCAATGTTCTGGCATTTTGGAACATGGCACGTATAAAGACGATCACGAGGCGTAACTGCGAAAGAAAACTGGAGTTACTGTGGGAAGAGTGGCGCTCGCTGCAGAAGAGCAAGATGAGAGACAGTGACGCGGGAAAAGGCAGGGAGAAGTTTTCAGAAAATCTGAACAAGCTCTGGGACATCGGAGCTCCCGATGCTATTGAAGAGATACAGAAAAGTCGACTGCTCTCAGACAACAACAAACAAGAAGATATTAAATTTTATGAGGATCAACGGGGCCTGCGCCAGGCAACAATGAGTGGGAATGATAAAGTGTTCGTTGTCAAGAGAAAACGGCAACTCTCAAGACAACAATCTCGTGATGAGCCAGGCACCTCAAAAACGAAATTAGGAACCGAAGCTGAGAGCGACGATGAATCTATAGAAAGCAGATCATCGAGCAACTCCGAATCACAGCTAGAACCACCATACCGACAGCCGAGAGAATCAACTGTATCAATCAGCCTTCCTCACCGCATCCTCAATGCACCGGCTGTTATTGAAGTGGCTGATCGCTTCCGGATGTCCAATAATCAGGTGTGTATATATCAGTAATGATCTTTCCTTGACAAAGATATAATAGACGTAACGACGGAAAATTTAGTGATTATTTTGTCACATAAAAACCATACGCATCCTTGTCAATTTCCTTTCAATTTCGCACATAGGTGGCAAGTGTCGTGGCGGCAGTCCTACGTTCGGCAGATCCGCCCGCAGACCTGGACAAATTCAGTATCTCGAAGGACACGTCTCGCCGTGGAAGAGTGGCACATCGTTGTGAAGTGTCGACAGCTGTGCAGAAATCCTTCGTATCTCCGAGGCATGCTGTCGTCCACTGGGACGGTAAAGTAATCAAGGTCAGTTTTGCCCTCACCGTGGACGACAGTGAATTAACATGTTCCAGTGACGACAGTGGATTGACATATTCCAGTGGACGATAATGGATTGGCATGTATGACATACGTTTCAGGACTCTCTTGGATCATTGGAGCACCGCCAGGCGATTCTCATCTCCGGAGCTCCCCAATGCACAGAAGGAAAGTTGCTGGCCGTTCCGACTGTTGCTGACGGCACCGGTCTGTCCCAGGCCCAGGCGACCTTTCGTGCTCTCAAAGACTGGGGATGCGAGAACAACGTGATTGGACTGTGCTTCGACACAACTTCCTCCAATACGGGGAGGGTGCAGGGTGCGGTGGTCCGGCTGGAGAACATGCTTGGTAAACCGCTCTTCCAGCTGGGCTGTCGCCATCACGTTATGGAGCTCATCGTGGGGGCAGTGGTCATCACCGCGTTTGGAAGAACCACAGCACCAACTGAACCTTTGTTCCAGTATCTGAGGAGAAGGTGAATTTCAAGTCTAAGGCGCATTTGTTTTCTCCAATGATTTTTTGCCTTCAGAGCAATTGAGATATCAGCGTCCTTCTACTAATGATGTTAATAGCAGTCGAAAAGGGAAACTTCAGTCGTTTTCATGCAATATTTTCATAACTCCCCTTTCAGGTGGGACAAGCTCGACCTCTCGACTTATCGCGAGCTGGAGATCGAGCATTTGGCGGAGGTGACGTGGCTGATGGAGCTCCGAGATGAGGCAGTCAAGTTCCTCGGCACCGCTTCTGGTCTTGTCAGAGAAGACTACCGAGAAGTGGCGGAGATTACACTCCTGGTACTCGGGGCCCAGCCACGTCGTGGCACACACTTCATGCGCCCAGGAGCCTACCATCATGCGAGGTGGATGGCCAAGGTTGGTATTTTGAATTAGAAGTTAAATATTGTATTGCCTTCTGCAAACAGCCATTTGAAGTCCCTACCAGAAAAAAATAAGATAAATAATTTACCATTAAACAAACTTATATGGAGTGGTATCGGTATTTATACATCACAGTGCGTATTCGTTTCAGATCATCTACTACACGAAGCTCCTGATGTTCAGCGGTCAGCTGGAGTTCGACGACGAGCTGGTACAGAAACTTCAGAGAGTGGTACTATTTACTGCACTCCTCTACGCACCTGCCTGGCTGGCGGCTCCTGTCGCAGCTGATGCCCCGCTGAATGACCTTGTGTTGTACCAGCGTCTTCTGCAGTACAGGGCTGTGGATCGCGAGATTGCAGAGGCTTCACTGGCAGTGATCAGGCGGCACTTGTGGTATCTGAGGCCTCAGACCGTCGTTTTCGCCCTCTGCAGTGACAAAGTGGAAGACACTGTGAAGCACGAGATGGCAAAGAAGCTGTGCCGCCTCGCTGTGCCCGAGGACTTCACGTATGACAACGTCTCGGTTGATGACACGACGCGCCTTCCGGACCTGATCGATGAGTCATCGTGGTTCGTGTTCACAGGCCTGCAGGTGTGCGCGTCTACGTGGCTCACTCTGCCGGTGAATAAGTGGGATCAAGATAAGAACTACTGTGATCTGAAGAATGTCATCTCGCATCTGAAAGTTACCAACGACGTGGCAGAGAGAGGGATAAAACTGATAGAAGATTACGCGAACACTGTCACAAAAGACGAGTCACAGCTGCAGGGTCTTCTTCAGCTCGTGGAAAAGAGCCGGAAAGAACTCGGTGACTTCAAGAAGTCGTCACTTGCCAAGATGACGTAGCGCAGAGGGAAAGGGAGTTAGCAGAGAGAGTACATGGCGCACGCCTTAAGATGACGTGTGTTCTAACCACGATTCATACAGTTTTTGAACCTAGTTAGGGGCACCGGAGTAAGTGCCTTTAGTGATATCGGTAAACCGTTTTAATACAAAATACATTTGATCTTTCCTTATTCGTTTTATCTTATCCTAAAAAGCAGACAATGGCAGACAGCATATGGAGGTACGGGGACAAATACGGTATTTTAAATTTTAATGCTATCTCAAGGTGAGTATAACTTCTAAACCACTTGTCCTATCAACTTGGTAAGTATCTGAGAGGATTTCTTTCACTGAGAGGATTCAGAAAATATGATCATTTGATGATTTATCTTTATTCAGTAAAAAATTGTCAATTTGGCCAAATTTCCAAAATTGAAATTTTCAAGGTCGATGCGCGACCCCTAAATATTGATCGATTTTGGTAAAAATGGTGTCAGTGTACTTCCACTGAACCAAATCATGGGAAAAACTTTGACCAGCTATAATTTTTTTTAAAAAGTGAAAAGTGATCCACCCTACGTGTATATGCTTGGGAAAAGACACACACACATACACAGGGCCGTTTCCTGGCATAAGCCGACTAAGCGGCCGCTTAGGGCCCCGCTGTTACTAGTGGGCCCTAAGCGGAAGTCAGAAACAATGCCACAGATGCCATAGCCAGGACTGAAGCACAAGCACTCGCAGAGGAGGTAGGGTTTATCGCTTTCAGATTTGCACAGTAGTATGGTATGATATTCTTCATGCAGTTAACCATGTGAGCAAACTTCTGCAGTCTCCTACAATGCAGTTTGATGTGGCAGTCAACCTCCTCACAAAAACAAAAGACTCGCTCACCAGTTACAGAAACACAGGTTTTGTTGCAGCACAAATCGTAGCTAGGGACATATGTGAGGAAATGAATGTGGAGGCTGTGCTGAAGGAGAAGAGGCTCAGATCCACAAAAAAGCACTTCGCTTACGAAGCTCCTGACGAACCATTTACAGAAGCTTTAAAGAGGCTGGAAGTCAAATTTTTCAATGTGGTGGTGGATTGTGCCATCGGGTCAATAAATGAGAGATTCAAAACATTACATGATGTGAGGGACATATTGGGGTTCTCCTAAACTTCACCATAATGAACAAGGAAGACTTGTCCTGCAAGTGTGAAAAGCTCTCTAAGATACTGAGTTCTGGAGCTGACTCTGACATTGATGGAAGAGAACTGGCCCTCGAAATTAAGAACTTGCCGACTTTACCTTCACACAACATGACTGCATTGGAGCTTCTCTCCTTCATTCATCAGAAGCAACTGGAGGAACTATACCCCAATCTCTGGATTGCACTAAGAATTGCCTGCACTCTACCTGTGACAGTAGCGTCAACCGAGAGGAGCTTCTCTAAGATGAAGCTAATCAAAAACTACCTCAGATCATCAATGGGGCAGGATCGCCTCAGTGGCCTTGGCATCATAAGCATCAACAAGGACGTTGGCAGGGAGATTTCATATGATGATGTTATTGATGATTTCGCCCAGAAAAAATCTAG
This sequence comes from Bathynomus jamesi, assembly GCA_023014485.1. Classification (NCBI taxonomy): domain Eukaryota; kingdom Metazoa; phylum Arthropoda; class Malacostraca; order Isopoda; family Cirolanidae; genus Bathynomus; species Bathynomus jamesi. Next base: position 107,658 of record JAJOZX010002889.1, on the reverse strand, counting down.
GAGGCAAAAATTTTGAAGATACAAACTGTTCTGTATAACTGTTAGCTATTACACGATTGTATCGTAGAGTTATTAATTGTTTGGTAGTTGATAATTGCATTATTTTTTTATACATAGTTCTGTGTCATTTATTCTAAATAATGTATGATATAAGCTAATTTTCAGGAATTTCATAAAGAGTATTTTTTCTGTTTGTCTTCTGAAAGTACATATTTGTTGTTTTGGACATAAATGTTTCATTAAAATTGTTTCATAATTGTTTTTTATTAACACAGCCATTTTTTGTATGTGTGTGCTGAGGTGATGTAGTAAGGCGTGAGTTGGTGAATGGAGGGGTGGGGCCTCAAATGGGTATACTGCTTAGGGCCCACTAATGGCTAGAAACGGCCCTGCACACACACACACACACATTATATATATATAAAATGATGACTTATATATAAGTCATCAAGAAATAGTTTTGCAACCCCTGATTTTCGTCGTACCATTACTGATGCTCCATCAGTTACAACTGCAAACTGAGAAGGAGGTACACGCTGTGTACCCGCGTGTCCACCCATTTCCATCACTGAGCAAGGTGTTCATCAACTGTACCATTTCTGATTGCTGAAATAATACGGTATAAGTACTGCTGAACTCCACTAAGATCATCAACAATGTGTTGTGACAGATATAATAGTTCTTTACCACTAGTTATAGGTTTGAATTGCACTACTGGATTGTGTTCACAAAAGTGAATGGCTTTCCCAATAAAACCAACAAAGGTTCTTGCTCCAGATGTCGTACCATCCAATATTTCAAAGCCTACCAAGTGCTTTCTCCATAACATGAATCACACCTCCTTTATAACCAGGGCCGTTTCTTGGCATAAGCAGACTAAGCGGCCGCTTAGGGCCCCGATGCTACTAGGGGGCCCCTAGACAGGCTCCCAGGTCATAGCTCAGTGGGCAAGAATAGGAATATAGCTGAAGTTATTATTAATATTAGTGTTATTATTATTAGTATCCTTATTATTATTATTATTATTATTAGTATCCTTATTATTATTATTATTATTATTGTCGTATTAATTAAGTTTTTGTATGAGACAAATGTGATAAAACGGAGACAAACGAAACGTTTTGGTCGTTATTTGTAAATAACTATTGTGAGATATTATTTCTATATTATTTAACTTTATTCTTACTAAATGCTTATACTTTCCTAAATGCTTAATTTTTCTAGTATTGTAAAACATTATTATTATTATTATTATCATCATCATCATCATCATCATTATTATCATGATTATTATTATTTAGCTGATTAGTTGTGGTTAACTATGTAGATGTGACTTCGTGCATCTTTGAAAATGAAACGACATTATCCATTAGGAGCTGAAAAACGGAAAAAGAAGAATAGAGGAGGAGAAGCTTTCCAGTAGCACAGCTGAGATGTGCCACTTGTATATTCTTATGATTACAGTTCAGGCAACTAGATTAGGTAGACCATCAAGCTAGGCAAGTGCTCAGGAATCGTGTCGAGTAAGCTATGTAGTCTCTGTAATATTCATAATATTTCGAAATGTGAAATTTAATGGATTACGTCACCTCAAATTCTGTTCACACAGATCAATTATCAAACAAGATAAGAAAGAGTATTTTAGCAAAATCTAATAGAATATGTAATGTTATGTTCTTCTCAGGAGCACTACTGAAATATTTGGAAAAGCCATCCTCAGCAAAGCCTGATGAGCATCATGAGCCAACAGCAGGACCATCCTCTATGCAACCTTAAACACCAGTAGAAGTAGAGCCTGATGAACCAACATGTGGCCCATCTTCTGTTCAGCTTCAAACACCACACACAGGCATTTCTACTGAGCAACAAGAACCAAGATCTGCTCCACCGCTTGATCCGTATGACTGGCCAGTTGTCCTGTCAGATGCCTTGAAGACAGATCTGGTGTCTCGAGGACCATTTCAAATCAGTCCAGATTTCACATTCCAACATCAGAGAGGCCCTGTTGGAAGTCAGAAACAATTCCACAAATGCCATAGCCAGGACTGAAGCACAAGCACTTGCAGAGGAGGTAGGGTCTTATTGCTTTCAGATTTGCATAGTAGTATGGTATGACATTCTTCATGCAGTTAACCATGTGAGCAAACTTCTGCAGCCTCCTACAATGTAGTTTGATGTGGCAGTCAACCTCCTCACAAAAACAAAAGACTCACTCACCAGCTACAGAAACACAGGTGTTGTTGCAGCACAATTCGTAGCTAGGGACATATGTGAGGAAATGAATGTGGAGGCTGTGCTGAAGGAGAAGAGGCTCAGATCCACAAAAAAGCACTTGGCTTACGAAGCTCCTGACGAACCATTTACAGAAGCTTTAAAGAGGCTGGAAGTCAAATTTTTCAATGTGGTGGTGGATTGTGCCATCGGGTCAATAAATGAGAGATTCAAAACATTACATGATGTGAGGGACATATTTAGGGTTCTCCTAAACTTCACCACAATGAACAAGGAAGACTTGTCCTGCAAGTGTGAAAAGCTCTCTAAGATATTGAGCTCTGGAGCTGACTCTGACATTGATGGAAGAGAACTGGCCCTCGAAATTAAGAACTTGCCGACTTTACCTTCACACAACATGACTGCATTGGAGCTTCTCTCTTTCATTCATCAGAAGCAACTGGAGGAACTATACCCCAATCTCTAGGTTGCACTAAGAATTGACTGCACTCTACCTGTGACAGTAGCGTCAGCCGACAGGATCGCCTCAATGGCCTTGGCATCATAAGCATCAACAAGGACGTTGGCAGGGAGATTTCATATGATGATGTTATTGATGATTTCGCCCAGAAAAAATCTAGGAGGCAAAAATTTTGAAGATACAAACTGTTCTGTATAACTGTTAGCTATTACACGATTGTATCGTAGAGTTAGTAATTGTTTGGTGGTTGATAATTGCATTATTTTTTTATACATAGTTCTGTCATTTATTCTAAATAATGTATAAGTTAATTTTCAGGAATTTCATGAAGAGTATTTTTTCTGTTTGTCTTCTGAAAGTACATATTTGTTGTTTTGGACATAAATGTTTCATTAAAATTGTTTCATAATTGTTTTTTATTAACACAGCCATTTTTTGTATGTGTTTGCTGAGGTGATGTAGTAAGGCGTGAGTTGGTGGCTGGAGGGGTGGGGCCTCAAATGGGTATACTGCTTAGGGCCCCCTAATGGCTAGAAACGGCCCTGTTTATAACCAGTGTTGGTATTTGTGCTATCACAGCCTATTACAGCTATATCATTTTGTAGATGTCTCTCTTTAATAACTGACAATACTGAATTTGTTATGTCTGCAGCCTTACTCGATGCTGGTGTCTGATGGGTAATATACTCGCCACCTAGTTCAACAATCATTACATAGTGTTCTTCACTCTGCTTTTCACTGTACCACCTATCATTAACTTTCACTTTACTTAAAGTCTGATCCTTTTGACCATCGAAATATATGGAAGTAATGGGATTCACTTTATCACTTTTCAATGTTTTTCAAAGTGTTTCGCTTTCTCTTCGCACTTCTCTCTATTACGAGATGGTCATCTTCTTTGGTGATCATACCAACGTGTATCAAAGTTGCAGTTGCAATAGCAGCAGTAGCACAATCTGATACACCAAATCTCTCTGCCTGTATTGCAACATGCCGCAAGGACATCCTCATTTGGCTTCCAGTATTTTCAAAACCACAGTCTTCAGTTTCCATTATCCTATTGGCACTGTCTTTATCTGAAGAATTTTCTCCTAAGTTCAAAGGTTGAACTTCAGTGGAACGATTGATTGTTTTCTTTTCTTTACTTAAAAAACAACAACAACAAATATTTACTCAGTTTACTGACGTCATTCAAATGTACATCGTAACAAGTGTAACAGAATATTTTTTATCTCATTTCTCATAGCATGCGCACTTGCTCCTTGCCTTTGGATTCTGTAGCTGGGGGACAACTACTGCAGCTGGCTGTCAGGCGAACTGTGGTGCCTGGGGAGTCAGAAGACACGATGCGTGCAAATATACAATACGACATTGGCAGGAATACTTAAATCTGGGAATGACGCAAAATAATATGTTAAAGTTATAAAAATGTATAATTGTGCTTTCATCATGACATTAATAGGGGTTATTCATATGAGGTAATGTTAACGGATGTATGCTCGATGAAAACTTTATTTTCTGTGCTTGTTAAATTGTATTTTTGCAAAAATGTGGCTGAGGTGACGTGTATGTATATATATATATATGTATATAGTCTAAAAGTCACTAAAGGGGAAATATCACTAAATCTAAACTGAATGGCAAGAGCAAGTCATAAACGAACCAACGCGGCTGTTCGTATTGTTCTGGGCTGGTCTAGACATGTTTTTTCCTATCTGACCTAATCGTTAGTGCTGAGTGAAATTAGGTGGTGTTTCTAAGGTGACAAATGGGTTAGAAAGTTGTCCGTACTTAAGTATAGTTAGGGGAAATATCTATAGCTTCTAAATTGGTAATGTAAGAGAGAGTTAGGTAGGCTTTTGTGGGACACAGGAATCAAATGGTAGGCTTCTAAAGGAATACCTAATTCAACGCACCGGTAAGTGCTTTTGATTGTTTGCTAGAACCTAAGTAACCTAACTGGGGTGTCTACCCCACGCTATCACATTTGGCGACGAGGATGGGATTCTATTAAATTTGGCTCATTTGATTAAATTTTGTTCATTGGGTTAAGTTTGGCTCATTGGTTTAATTTGGTTTATTGGGTTCAAGTGGTTGTTTTGAAAATTGGATGTAGCCTAGTGGGTTGTGAAAAAAACTATATAGGGCTATGGGTTGATTGCCTGTGCCCTCATCCGTTGGAAATTTCCAACAGACTTCAGTGGAGGGTTACCGACAAAAGCCCTATGCTTTTTCGTTAGAGAGTTATGAATATGTAGGTCTTTAAAGGATCTCTTTATATTTAAGTGATTACGGTAATTTTAGCGCCGGGATTTGGGAAGCCTTATGTTAATGAAAAGAAATTGCCCCACCTTAATTTTGCTGGGTCCTTGGTTTGCTTCGATGGAGGGCGTTACGATCATCTTCGGTGTAGGGCCGCCACGATCGAGTTTCGCGACGAATTTACTTAAGGTAATTAATATAGGCAGTCACTATATAAACCCCTGAAGGAATAGGCCTATCCTTTTATAGTCACTAGGTTTTATATTATAAGGAATTCACTCAGAACTTTAGGGGGGACAAAGACATCCTCCCTGTTTAAAGCTTCGCTGTAATATAAACAGCCCTGAGAGCCGTTCCTTGGTTCGCTTGTATTTTCATTATTATTTGCCGATCTAGCAAAATTTTGTTTCGTCTACTTCTCTTCGTAGACTAAACAATAAATTGAGTTTTCTTGTTGCTATGTGAGGCTGATTCATACATACAGGTTCTTTGTACGTATGGCAATTCAATTATTTCATTCCCAATAGGCTATGTCGCCAATCCCGAGGCAACTTTGTATAGATATTTAATTCAATTAATTAATAATTTATATTTAATTATGAAATAAATGTACCACATATGATACCATGTTGTGAGTGCGTATAGTTTTTCCATATACTGGGGGGGGGCCGGAGAAAAATTTGTATGTTGTAGATCAAATTTTTTGATAAACTGTGTTTTAAACCATGTGAAATGGATTGAAAAGAATGAAATAGGAATTTAGGAAGAGAGAGGTTACTCAAGACCTATTCAAATATGAAAGTTCAAGAGGCCAACTTCTCAAGTTTAGTTAATGTTATGTCAATCAGTTTGACTCCCTTTAGGTATAGGAAATTTATGGAATTAAAGTATGGTTATTAAGCATTTTAACTTTGCTCAATTTGTGTAAAGTTTATTAGTCACCAGTTTTAATTTTTTCTTGTAAAAGTTTTTTGGCTTTCAAAGCAGTCTTTCTTTGAGGCCTGTCAGGTTTTGTGGGACCCCCATGTGGTGTATTTTGTTGTGGGTATCCCTGATGATGAGATTTGTGAAGTGATTTCTCCTTGGAAGAAGAATTGGGTGCTTAGAGTTGTAAGTCAAAGTTGACTTGTTAAGCCTTCCTTTACACCTTATCAGACCCTCTGTATCCAGGTACAGATTTAGATCCATGACAAGTGAAGAAATTCCTTTGTTTAATGTGTTACTGGACCTAAGATACTTCAACTCCTTGTCAAATTCTGAAGCTTGTATCTGTTGGAGCCAGTATTTTGTTGCAGTTTCTGTTAAGTTAGAAAAGGCCTTCTGAGGACAGTGTTTGAGAAGGTAGCTATTGACAAACTTGCAGCAATAGACTGTAATTCTCAAGAGTTTGTTGAGGTCTGAATAAAGGTGAGAGTCAAATATAGGCTTGTCCTCAGTGATCTTTTCAGTTGTTGTAGAGTTGAGTGTGAGGTTAACTACTTTAGCTGGCCAAAGATCCTCACATGTTAGCCATTCGGGCTCTTCATACCAGATTTTATTTGTTTTCAACAGCTTGTAAGAGAGCCCTCTTGTCTAAAAGTCTGCAGGATTCTCTTTTGTTTTTATGTACCTAAATTTGATACCAAGGTTTGTGTTTGCAGTTTTGATTTCTGTTAGTCTGTTTTTCACAAATATATTTTTGCAAGAAGTTGTATTTGTGTTGGTCACCCATGTTTAGTGATGTGAGTCGTTTTTTATTGTGTCGTTTTTTTTGTTTTTTTTGTCGTTTTTTTTTGTTTAAAACGAAGATAGTCTGTTTTTTTTGTTTTTTTTGTTTTTTTGTTTTAAACTTATTCCATATTTTGCTTCCTTTAATCTAATAAGTATATTAGTATTACCTATAATTTACTATACTACCATGCTTATACGGTTATACCTAGTATATATAGTCATCTTTTAGAAAAACTGAATCACACAAAAAGTATATAATAGAAAGGAAAAACAAACCCTCATTTTTATATGTATATGTTGGGGTAAATGTGATAAATTGGTAATTATGCATAATTACCGGTAAATATGCATAATTGAAAATATCATGACTTAACCTAACCAATTGTCAAGGGCGTACAGTTGACCTAACCGGGCATTCAATTGACCTAACCTGGCATTCAATTCAATTGACCTAACAGGGCATTCAAGGTTAGGTCAATTGAATGCCCGGTTAGGTCAACTGTACGCCCTTGACAATTGGTTAGGTTAAGTCATGATATTTTCAATTATGCATATTTACCGGTAATTATGCATAATTACCAATTTATCACATTTACCCAACATATATATATTTTTTAACTAGAACATAAAACATTCTTCCTCGTTTCAAACAATATACATAATTGTGATTGGCAAGAGTACCAGTATATATATTTCAGATAGAAAAAAAAAATATTCACCTTTTTTTGAACCTTTTTGTTAACCTAATGTTGTTTAACCTTCATTTCCATGGAAGAATCATCACTAGATTGGGTAGAGCATATATGCTAGTTTCAATATCACAGGTACTGGTATAATATACATAATAAAAAATACATAATACTGGTATAAAACAATATATATAATTGTGATTGGCAAGAATACCAGTGTGTGTGTATATATATATATATTCCAAATAGAAAAATAAAAAAGATAAAAATATTCATCTCTTTCTTTAACCTTTGTGTTAACCTAATGCTGTTTAACTTTCATTATCTGATTCTATTTCCATTGAAGAATCATTATCACTAGATTGATTAGAGCATATAGTTTCAATATCACAGGTACTGGTACTTATTGCAGATTTGGATGTTGACGAAGCCAATGTAGCACCATGTTTTACTTCACTTTCTTGGAATTTTGCATTTTGGGATATAAATACTAGCTTTACTGCTCTGTCTGTATGGATATTACTGTATGTGCTAAATGATCTCGGAGGTAATGAAAGGGCGAAATAGAGGTGTATGAGTTTGTATAGGTATATATGTGAGTATGCATGCGTATGTATCTGGAATTCTGGATGTATGCGTGTGTATGGGGTATATAATAGATATAAATATGTGTATATAAGTATTTATGTATATATTGGTATATATGTATATGGGTGTATGTGTATGTATATATATGGATGGTCTCGGGGTTAAAAATATGTCATCGCGGGTCTAAAGGATAGTTAAGTGGGAGATTCAAAATCCGAGGCATGGATGGGAGAGTCCTGGAAAGGTTGGATAATGGGCAGTCAGCTCCCAGCCAGTGTTCTCGCAAGTTTAATGGATCTCAAGATACAAGACTTTCAGTGCAAGAAAGAGGCCAGTTTTTTTCTGTAAATAGGCTGAAAAGGACATTCTATACTGGTACCATATGGCCTATTTTATTATTTATGTATTTATTTTTATAATATATATCATTGCAAAAGTATACCTTATAATTAAATTGGCAATATCTATATTAATTATTAAAAAAAACAAAAAAAAAAAAAAAAAACAATAAAAAAAAAAAAAAACGACAAAAAAAAAAAAAAAACAACATGGACATAAAAAAAACGTTTTTTAACATCACTACCCATGTTAGACAAATTTGACTGTCTGTCCTTAAGTAAATGTTTGTTATGTCAACTTCTTTATACACTTGTGAAAGAAAGTCTGCTGTTTTAACTCCCAATGAGACAGCTAATAATTCAAGTTGTGGTACAGTTTTCTTTGGTTTAAGGGTGCCACTTTTGCCTTTGAATAAACCAAGTTACTTTCATTTTCACTTGTTCAATAGGCACAACACCCGTAAGCTTGTGTGCTGGCTTCTGTAAAAATGTGTAGTGTTTGAGATTTCAATCTGTAGCCAGCACATCTTGGTACGTAGATGTCTTGAACTTTGTTCAAGTCTGTGGCTAATTTTTTCCAATGAAGTTGGTCTTCCACTGAAAGTGGTTCATCCCAATCAATTTTCTTTTTCCATAAGTCTTGCAAAAGGGTTTTGGATCTTATGGTTGCTGGTAAGTATAATCCAATGGGGTCGAAAATTTTGGATGATTCTGAAAGCACTTGTCTTTTTGTATCGGCATTTGGATTTAAGTTATAACTCTTTGTGCAAAGAGTGTCATCGTGTTCGGAATTCTGTTTTAAAAAACCAAAGCATTCCAAGTGTTTTCGTGTAATTGTTTGGTTCAATGTTCCCATTGTTGTCTTTTGTTATTTGTTCATTTAATTTAGGAGAATTAGAAAGAGTTTGTACTGTATTCAAACCTCCTACCACTTCAGACTAGTCAATACCCGTAGTTTTAGTGGAGTAAATTTACTCCTCCACAGGTAGATCTGGAGGGCTTGGGGCTTTGAATCCTGTACTGTTTTTGTGTTGTTTGTCCTATGGCCAAGGGAGGCCACAAGACCCTTTTTGTTTGGTCTCTGGCCAAAGGAGGCCACAAGACCCTTGTTGTTTGGTCTCTGGCCAAGGGAGGCCACAAGACCAATGTTGTTTGGTCTCTGGCCAAGGGAGGCCACAAGACCAATGTTGTTTGGTCTCTGGCCAAAGGAGGCCACAAGACCCTTGATGAATATGTTGGGCTATGACCAAGGAGACATCACCCTTGATTGATAGGTTGGGCTATGGCCGAGTGAGACCATCAGCCCCTTGATGAATAGGTTGGGCTTGGCCGAGTGAGACCATCAGCCCCTTGATGAATAGGTTGGGCTATGGCCGAGGTAGGCCATCAGCCATTGATGAATTTGTTGGGCTATGGCCAAGGTAGGCCATCATCCCTTTTGATGAATTTGTTGGGCTATGGCCAAGGTAGGCCAAGGCCCTTTGATGATTTGTTGGGCTATGGCCAAGGTAGGCCATCAGCCCTTTGATGAATTTGTTGGGCTATGGCCAAGGTAGGCCAAGGCCCTTTGATGATTTGTTGGGCTATGGCCAAGGGTAGGCCATCAGCCCTTTGATGAATTTGTTGGGCTATGGCCAAGGTAGGCCAAGGCCCTTTGATGATTTGTTGGGCTATGGCCAAGGGTAGGCCATCAGCCCTTTGATGAATTTGTTGGGCTATGGCCAAGGGTAGGCCATCAACCCTTTGATGAATTTGTTGGGCTATGGCCAAGGTAGGCCATCAGCCCTTTTGATGAATTTGTTGGGCTATGGCCAAAGGTAGGCCAAGGCCCTTTGATGATTTGTTGGGCTATGGCCAAGGGTAGGCCATCAGCCCTTTGATGAATTTGTTGGGCTATGGCCAAGGGTAGGCCATCAACCCTTTGATGAATTTGTTGGGCTATGGCCAAGGTAGGCCAAGGCCCTTTGGAGTAGAGTAGTTTGTTTGTACGTGTCACTGTCTAACCATATAATTTTTGGCACAAAATTATGTGCACAGAATCAGAGCGCAGCAATAAAAGCTTTTACTCTCCGATCCTTGGTTATGTTTAGACAGGTTGTTGTGTTTGAGACACATGAAAGAGTAGTGTGTGTGTGTGTGTGTGTATCATTCCTCCGAATCCAGTTGGTCTTCAAAACTTGGATTCACCACTCCAATGAAGTTAATACCCGTAGTTATGAATGAGTAAATGTTGTGTATCCTACAGGTAGGTCTGGAAGGTTTGGGGTTTTGAAGGAATCCAATCTGTTTGCAAGGAATGTTTGTGTCTGTTGATGAAATCTGTTGTGATTCTTCCTTTAAAAGAAGAATTGGATGTTTGGAGTCGTATGTATATATTTATATACTGTACCGTACGTATGTGTGTAAATGTGTATTTTGTTATAGGGTTTTATTTTTGGGTTTTGGGTTAGGTTAATCAATTTGGCTGAGTAAAGATCCTCAAACGTTGCATTTGAGACCCTTATATCAAGCCTTGTCTGTTTTATGCCTATATGTCAAATAGGACTTAGAATAGGTTGGGCCTATATGTCAAATAGGACTTGGAATAGGTTGGGCCTATATGTCAAATAGGACTTGGAATAGGTTGGGCCTATATGTCAAATAGGACTTGGAATAGGTTGGGCCTATATGTCAAATAGGACTTGGAATAGGTTGGGCCTATATGTCAAATAGGACTTCGAATAGGTAATAGGTTGGGCCTATATGTCAAATAGGACTTGGTGTGCCTATATGTCAAATAGGATTTGGAATAGGTTGGGCCTATATGTCAAATAGGACTTGGTATGCCTATATGTCAAATAGGACTTGGTATGCCTATATGTCAAATAGGACTTGGTATGCCTATATGTCAAATAGGAATTGGAATAGGTTGGGCCTATATGTCAAATAGGACTTGGTATGCCTATATGTCAAATAGGACTTGGAATAGGGTCACTAATAGGTGTTAGGTGGGTGTAGGTTCGAATTTGTGCAATTGCTTTAGGTCTTTGTGATGTTACAGGTTTTAGTCGAATTTTGTGATGTTACAGGTTTTAGTCGAATTTTGTGATGTTACAGGTCTGAGTCGAAATTTGTGATGTTACAGGTCTGAGTCGAAATTTGTGATGTTACAGGTCTTAGTCGAATTTTGTGATGTTAATGAGTCTTATGAGTAAGTTAAATTGCTGAAATAAATTTTATAACCTACACCACAGGTTCAATTATAAATTTAGTGTTTTTAGTTAGGATAGGCCTTGAGTGTAAAGAGTAAGGCCTACTTTAAGAGGTAGGCCTATTATGTAATGTAAAGTTAGGTGGGCCTACTATATAGGCCTATTTGTTGGTCCTACCAAGTAGGCTTATGTTTGGGCCTATTATTTTATAGGACCTCAAATGAGTTAAGCCTGTTAAATTAACAAGGCTTAGTTTTGAGTTTGAAGAGTAGGACCTATTAAATAGGCTTAATGTTGTGGGCCTATTTTTTTATAGGACCTAAATTGAGTTATGCTTGTTAAATGAACAAGCCTTTGTTTTCGGTTAGTGTAAAGGTAAAGGGATCGGTTCCCAGTTTTAGGCCACCATATGAAAAAACTATAGTGGGGTTACGGTTGAAATTGGGGTTAGGCCTAATGAGCTAAGCCTAGCCACTGCGTGTCAGTGTAAATTGTAGAGGGGTTAGTTCCCCATACACAGGGCCACCATATGAAAAAACCTATATAGGGCTATGGGTTGATTGCCTGTGCCCTCATCCGTTGGAAATTTCCAACAGACTTCAGTGGAGGGTTACCGACAAAAGCCCTATGCTTTTTCGTTAGAGAGTTATGAATATGTAGGTCTTTAAAGGACCTCTTTATATTTAAGTGATTACGGTAATTTTAGCGCCGGGATTTGGGAAGCCTTATGTTAATGAAAAGAAATTGCCCCACCTTAATTTTGCTGGGTCCTTGGTTTGCTTCGATGGAGGGCGTTACGATCATCTTCGGTGTAGGGCCGCCACGATCGAGTTTCGCGACGAATTTACTTAAGGTAATTAATATAGGCAGTCACTATATAAACCCCTGAAGGAATAGGCCTATCCTTTTATAGTCACTAGGTTTTATATTATAAGGAATTCACTCAGAACTTTAGGGGGGACAAAGACATCCTCCCTGTTTAAAACTTCGCTGTAACATAAACAGCCCTGAGAGCCGTTCCTTGGTTCGCTTGTATTTTCATTATTATTTGCCGATCTAGCAAAATTTTGTTTGGTCTACTTCTCTTCGTAGACTAAACAATAAATTGAGTTTTCTTGTTGCTCTGTGAGGCTGATTCATACATACAGGTTCTTTGTACGTATGGCAATTCAATTATTTCATTCCAATAGGCTATGTCGCCAATCCCGAGGCAACTTTGTATAGATATCTAATTCAATTAATTAATAATTTATATTTAATTATGAAATAAATGTACCACATATGATACCATGTTGTGAGTGCGTATAGTTTTTCCATATGGGTCGTCCGATTTGGGTTGTGGTTTGTTTGTGTGGGTAAGCTACCGTACTATAGCGTAGGTCCCGCCGGCCTAACTCTAAAACTAATTCCTACTCAGCCCTAACTCTAAAACTAATTCCTACTCAGCCCTAACTTTAAAACTAATACCTACTCAGCCCTAACTCTAAAACTAATTCCTACTCAGCCCTAACTCTAAAACTAATTCCTACTTCACGTGATTTGGCCTAATTCGGTTTTGCTCTAGCATGTCGGTGATTGGCCATATAAGCCCCTACGAAGACTCTGGGGAGGACTTCGAAGCTTACGCCACTAGGGTGAGGTTGTTTTTCGAGGCAAATTCCATTCCGGATGCTAAGAAAGTACCTACCTTTTTAACTATAATAGGCCCTAAAACGTTTGGTTTAGTTATGGACCTAGTTTCTCCTAAAGCACCGGAAACCTGCACCTATAATGAATTGGTACAGGCCCTAACCGACCACTACAAACCCCGAGTAGTTCTCATCTATGAACGTTTCAAATTTTATTCAAGGCATCAGACGGGAAATGAAAGCATTGCAGAGTTTTGTTGCAGGAATAAAAAGCCATAGCCGGACGTGTAAATTTGGGGACAAATTAGATGAAATGCTAAGAGATAGGTTTGTGATGGGTCTCAAAGAGGAGTCTACCCAGAGAGCCCTATTAGCCATACAGGACCTAACTTTTAGTCAGGCTGTAGAAATAGCTATGGCTAGAGAAGCAGCTGCTAAAGATGTTAGAGCTTTTGGAAATCACAGTAGTAAAGCCCAATACGTAAATAGCTTTAAATCTTCTAGGCCTGGCAGACCTAATGAGCCTACTAGACAGGCAAATAAAAGGTATGAGGCGAATACGACTAAGCCTACTAATTCTACTAAGCCTTCCAAGCCATGTACAGGGTGTGGAAAACACCATTGGAAGAAGGATTGCCCTTTTAAAGAAGCAGTTTGCCGAAACTAGTAAAATAGGCCACATAGCTGAAGTGTGTTTTTCAAAGAAAACGAAGGGTGAAAATTCTAATTTTAACATTTCTAGTGTAAATCCTCAAAAGGGAAATACTTCGAACATTGGAGTGGAGTACCTATTTTATGAGCAGCAAAGTGGGAAAAATACAGGCCCATATATTGTAGAGGTAGGCCTAAATGGAATTACAGTTCCTCTAGAATTGGATACGGGTGCTGCCCGGACGGTCATGTCCAAGGCAGTTTTTGATAAGATTTTCAAAAACACACCTAAACTACATGCATCTAAAACGATTTTGAAGAAGTATGGGGACATACAAATACCTATTTGTGGAGAAGCATACGTCACAGTTACACTCAACCAGAAAACTTTGTCTCATCCCTTAACCCTTTTAGTGGTGGATGAGCAAGGGCCTACTCTACTAGGCCGTGATTGGATTGATGCTTTGAAAATGCCAATTGACAAAATCTTGCCAAGGGGTCAGGCAGATGTGCATTCACTCTCATATCCATCTGACATAGACTCATTGTTAAGGGAGTTTTCTTCTGTTTTTGGGCCTGAAGTAGGCAACCTAAAAGGCCATCAGGTCTGCATAGAAGTAGATCCTAATGTAACTCCGAAATTTTGTAAGGCTCGTTCAATTGCGCATGCACTGCGAGAGAAGGTAGATTTAGAAATTGACAGGCTGCTAAAAGATAAAATTATTGAACCAGTCACACACGCTAAGTGGGCTGCCCCAGTAGTTCCTGTACTAAAACCGGACAAGTCCGTGCGGTTATGTGGGGATTACCGTTTAACAGCAAATAGAGCCGTCCTTCTAGATTGCTATCCTATACCCAAGCCTGATGAATTATTTAGCTCTCTTGCTGGGGGTAAATATTTCACAAAACTCGATATGTCCCAAGCCTATGCTCAACTAAGTTTAGATGAAAACTCTAAAGAATTAACTATCATAAATACGCACCGAGGCCTATATAAGTACAATAGGCTATGCTATGGAATAGCATCGGCTCCGGGTATTTTTCAGAGGACAATGGACCAAGTTCTAGGTCACATTCCAGGGGTACTTTGCTTTCTAGATGATGTCCTCATTTCAGGTTCTTCTAAAAAAGAACACCTAACTAGATTAACCACGGTTCTAAAAAGACTCCGGGATGCCGGACTTAAGCTAAAGAGAGAAAAGTGTTCATGGGTCACTAACGAGGTTTCATATTTAGGTTTCCGCATAGATGCCTCAGGCATTCATCCAACGGTGGATAAACTAGAAGCAATAGAAAAGGCACCACCTCCACAAAACATCACACAGTTACAAGCTTATTTAGGTCTCCTAAACTTTTATAGGAAATTTTTGCCTAATGCATCGACTTTCCTTGAACCCCCTAAATAAGCTAATACGATCTGGGGAACAGTGGAGATGGGAGAAAACTCAAAAGGAAGCATTTGGGGCTTCCAAGGACGTACTACTAAAGTCCACTCTCCTAGTGCATTATGATCCTAAACTTCCTCTCGTAGTTTCAGCAGACAGCAGTTCTTATGGAATTGGGGCAGTGTTATCTCACCACATTGATGGTGTAGATAGGCCTATCTGTTTTGCTTCTAGAACACTAACCGAGACGGAAAGACGATATGCACAAGTGGAACGTGAAGCATTAGCCTTAGTATTTGCAGTAAAAAAAATTCATTTCTATCTATGGGGTCATGAATTTAAACTAATTACTGACCATAAGCCTCTTTTAGGTTTATTTTCACCTAATAAAAATATTCCAGTTATGGCCTCAGGTAGGATTCAACGATGGGCATTGATTCTAAAAGCCTATAAATTTGACTTAGTACATCGGTCAGGTAAACTTCTAGGTACGGCTGATGCGCTAAGTAGGTTGCCCTTAGAAAATCCAAATGATTGTGTACCTATACCTACAGAATGGGTTCACTTGGTGGAGTTTTTGGAATCCACTCCAGTATCTGCGGTACAAATAGAGCAGTGGACAAAATCAGACCCTATTCTGTCTAGGGTCATCCATTTCTGCTCAGTTGGTTGGCCTACTAAGGTTGAGAGTGAATTACAGCCTTTTTATCAACGTCAGTCTGGCCTCTCCATTCAAAATGGCTGTCTCTTATGGGGCCACAGAGTGATTATTCCAAATGAAGGCAGGTCGAATTTAGTGAAGGAACTTCACGCTGAACACATGGGCGCAACAAAAATGAAAGAGCTGGCGAGAGCTTATTTCTGGTGGCCTGGTTTAGATGGAGAACTCGAATCATTGGTTCGTTCCTGTCAAAGCTGCCTAGAGAACAGAGATCTCCCAAGGAAAAGTCCACTGCATCCTTGGGAATGGCCTACTATACCGTGGCATACGATCCATGTTGACTATGCAGGTCCTATAAATAATACTTATTTCCTAGTCATTGTGGACGCCTACTCTAAGTGGGTGGAAATTCTTCCAACCACTTCCACGACTTCGGGTGTTACTATTCGCTTACTCCGTTCAGTTTTTGCTCGATGGGGTTTACCCGTAGTCCTGGTTTCCGACAATGGTAATTGTTTTACCAGTGAGGAATTTCGTTCCTTCGTCCACCTAAATGGCATTAGACATGTCCGGTCTAGTGTTTTCCACCCGTCTACTAACAGTCTCGCGGAAAACATGGTCCGTACTTTCAAGTCGGCCTTGCGTCATTCTCGTGGGGAGGAAATGCAAGTGGTGTTGGATAAATTTTTGTTTAAATATCGAATAACACCTCACACCACGACGGGGGTGTCTCCCTCTAAACTTATGATTGGCCGGGGAATTCGTTCGGTTTTCGATTTGTTACGTCCAAACGAAACGTTACAACAACGAGTTTTACGCCATCAGGAAAAACAGAAGATGTACCATGACACTAAAAGAGGGAGAGTTATAGAGGCGCAACCTAATGATCCAGTTATGATTCGCAACTATGGGGCTGGACCAAAATGGGTTCCTGCAACTGTGAAGGAGAGAACGGGCCCTGTTTCCTTCAAGTGCCAACTAGAAGATGGTCATTCTATTAAACGCCATCAGGACCAGATATGGGAACGTGAATTGCAGAAGGACCAGAGTCTTCCGGAAGAGAGACCTAATCCTCCGGAAAATGGTTCAACTCGCCCGCCTATACAGGTTGCACCTAATCCTACTACATCAACCCCGCTCCGCAGGTCGTCTAGGGTCCCTCATCCCCCTGACAGACTAAACTTGTAGGGGAGGAGTGAGGTGACGTGTATGTATATATATATGTATGTATATAGTCTAAAAGTCACTAAAGGGGAAATATCACTAAATCTAAACTGAATGGCAAGAGCAAGTCATAAACGAACCAACGCGGCTGTTCGTATTGTTCTGGGCTGGTCTAGACATGTTTTTTCCTATCTGACCTAATCGTTAGTCCTGAGTGAAATTAGGTGATGTTTCTAAGGTGACAAATGGGTTAGAAAGTTGTCCGTACTTAAGTATAGTTAGGGGAAATGTCTATAGCTTCTAAATTGGTAATGTAAGAGAGAGTTAGGTAGGCTTTTGTGGGACACAGGAATCGAATGGTAGGCTTCTAAAGGAATACCTAATTCAACGCACCGGTAAGTGCTTTTGATTGTTTGCTAGAACCTAAGTAACCTAACTGGGTGTCTACCCCACGCTATCACAGTGGCGGTTAAAGAAACCTGGCACAATTTGAATCATCATATTCGTTTTTTTCAGCAAACACTTCAACAAAATATCAGTGTACCATTGTAAATTATCATTTTCACTCTGCCCTAATATATATATATATATATATATATATATATATATATATATATATATATATATATATGATAAACGAAGACGTAGAGCAAAAAAGTCATTATACAGGGTGTTTCTAAAGTAACCATCTATTTTGCGAAATAATATGAATTATAAAAAAAACACCTTTAAAACATGAAAATATATATATATATTTGTAAGCTCGGCACACATTGTTGCTCTTCGTGGATAATCTTCTTGTAAGTTGTGGAACACTTGAATGTGGTATGGCTTTTTCTTTAAATCATAACGTAGAATTCTGTAAACCGTTGTTTGTGGAATTTCTAATCTGTGGGATGCCCTCCGAATCGATAATTGTGGATCCTCTTCGAATGCTTCTTGAACAGATTCGATTCTTTCGTGAGATCTTCTTGGCCGTCCAGATCTACGCTCGTCATGCACAGATCCAGTCCTCATAAATTTGTTTACTAATTCGCGAATAGCCTGGTCTCTAGGGCCTGTTTTACGAAACCTTCTCTCAAACTTTTCTCTAATTTCATTGCACTTCATGCCTTTTATCCTGCATGTTACTACATAAACCCGTTCTTGCACATTCATCATCAATGATATGGGTCTGAAAATAAAATAATTAACAAAAAATCGTGTAAAGCAACTGAAATATTATAAATACATGAATTTTGTATAACAATGCACATACCATTATGCCAATATAACAATTGTTTAAAATCCCCCTATTTCACCAAAATAGATGGTTACTTTAGAAACACCCTGTATTTGGCTGCAGCCGACGTTTCGGGCAACTCTACCCATTTTCAAGGCCTAATAAATAAAAGCTAAAATTAATGCATAAAAGGCTTAAAAGCATAAAACAGGCATAAGCCAAAAACAAATCAAAAGTAAAAATTATAAATGACAAAAATATACGAATGATAAAAATAAAACTTAAAAACTAAAAACATTCAAACATAAAATAGTTAAAAAACTTTACTAATAAAAAGTTAAACGAAAAAACAAAAGTGCACCAAACATACCATGCTCACTTGACAGCCACAGAAAAACTGAGGCGAAAAGGAGACAGGGTCACAAGGGAAAAAAATAAAAAATAAAAAAAATTTTAGTTTGTAGGTATTTTAATTAATATAAAGGGGGTAACAGCTAGAATCAATATTTAAACTGGAGTTCAGAAATTTAATGCACAAAGAGTCGTAAATACGGAGGGAGGACAGGCATTTTAATGATTTAAGAATTTTAAAGTTATTAACGGAAATATCAACCTTACACTTAACAGAATGATTTCTAATGGCAGACTGTTCCTTTTTCGATAAAACTTTCCCTGTTCTATGGCTAATACCCATATGGGAGCAAAATATAATGACTTTTTTGCTCTACGTCTTCGTTTTTATTCTAAATGTAAAACTACGTCTCCTTAGGAGGGATCCTATTTCATATACAGTATATATATATTATATATATATATATATATACAGGGCTATTCACCTGATTCACCTGATTTCAAATGAGAATATTTTTTAATGTTACAAATACAGTGTGATTTGTGATACATCAACCAAAAGAAAAAACTGTCCAAATTTTGTCTCTCACCTCATAAATGCTCTATGTGACTTCCCCTAGTTACACGAGCAACGTCGACACGATAGTCGAATTCCTCCCATACTCGCTCCAGCATGTCCGTTGTCACTGACTCTACGGCAGTAACAATGCGAGTTCGGAGCTCATCCAAAGATGTGGGCAACGGTGGCACGTACACATTATCCTTAAGGTGGATCTGTTCTGTAACGTCGACGAAACTCACGCTGCACTCTGACTACCGATTTACAGCTCGAAAACTGCAACACACAAAACGCCTTCTGCTGTGCGGACGCCATTTTCACACTGACTGTTTGTTGCTAGGCTAGGCCACGGCGTGACTTTGGAGCCCTCGCGGTGATCTTGTAAAACTCGGAGATTTCCTCTTTCATGTGGTGTATGCCCAGTTGATGCACGGTTGATAAGTACGGAAGTATTCTCAGTTGAAATCGGATGAATTATTTTGAATAACCCTGTATATATATATATAATATATATATATATTATATATATATATATAATATATATATATATACAGTATATTAGGGCCCTGGGTTGGTTCGAATCAGTAGTATAGCCGAAAAAGGGAGAGTGCAAGAATGTTGCAAGTGATTACGTAATGTTGCAAAGGGGGTGTGGTTGTTGCAAAGGGGGTGGGGTTGTTGCAAGGGGGTGGGGTGTTGCAAAAAAGAAAAAGAAAAAATTCCCCCAAAGGGGGGGTCCTGCAGGCGCAACAAGGAAAACTTGGAGGCGGAATTCTCCCCCAAGCTATTCCCCCCAAAGGGCCAGAAAGGAGAGAAAGGAGGAGAGGTGTTCACCTGGCAGGAGCCAAGTGCATATTAAGACTTCAGCCGAGTAGGCGTTGTTTTATAGGCTCCTAATCAGCCAGTTGCTTAGAAGGCGTAAATGGCTTGAGTTTCCAGATAGCGCCATGTATTCATTTAATTCTAATCGAAGACTGAGTTGCCAGATACCACTTTTTAGCGATACCATTGTATACATTATTATAGACTCCTAATCAGCCAGTTGGCTTAGAAGGCGTAAATGGCTTGAGTTGCCAGATAGCGCCATGTATTCATTTAATTCTAATCGAAGACTGAGTTGCCAGATACCACTTTGTTTGTAACCCTTGAGGTATCTGTGGCAAATTCAGTGTTGTATTTTATTATGTAAGTATTACCTACATTCACGATGTCCATGACCTCTTTATCGGGAGCATTGGCATAATCCCAGACATCGCTATAACTTTGTGCCAAATGAATGCTCCCTCTGCCGGTATTCTGCGCAAATTTTCCCCATAGACTGTTTAGACAACTTTGCACTAAAGCGCTTGCCAGGATTCTTTACAATTTGGACACGATCAAGTTGTATACCTTCGCGGTCGCGGTAACGTTGAATATAGGCGACTTTTCATCTTCGGTATCAACTCCTCGCGGATACCCTGATGCCTCAACCTATCCTTCAAAAAGGCGTTTATATATGGTGTGAAAAGGTTGGGTAGCTTCTGAAACCTCCACACCTCATGTATCTTCAGTATTCTATAACCATGGCGTACGGCTAGGGCCAGCTCAGGACTTGTATATACGCCTCTGATCTTACGCTGGTGGGGTATATGGCTACATTCGCCGTTATCCTCTTCCGCGCACTTCACGCACAGGGAAACATGAGCCTTGTCGTCAATAACGACAGGTAAGATCGGCATCCATAAATTGCGTAGGGGGAGTACGTCTACGAAAGAGAGCCCAAAGTAACGATCATTCAAATTTTTTGAAAATTCATTGATGGAGGGTAGGCTAGGTCCCACCAGTTTCTCAGGAGCGCCCACGGGGTACGGATTGCTCTTCATCACGTATAGGTATAAAGAACAGAAATCGTAGTAATGGAGCTTCACGCCCTCCGTAGGTGGAAATATAGTCTGAAAGGATTTGTACGTCCTCCAAACAAGCTATCACCACATTTGAGAGGATCCAGCACCATTGAACGCTTGATCGTGTTTATTTCCTCGGTACACCTCGTCTGTCTCCATCCGTGCATCATATTCATGCTCCCACAAGACTTTGTGAGTGAACTGTGATCCTATAAGTTGATCCGGGTGCGGATCGATGCAAGACAGTCGGCAGGAGACCTACAGTGGATATCTCCGGCGACTTCCGCACTCAGGACGGGGGCATCCATGCCACCAGCAACCGTTAAAGGAGTACACAGTCTTCACACCATGACACGGTTTTCACTTAACCCATCAACCCAAAAAAACACGTCCATTAATCTTAATGGGTACTTCACCCGTGTTGCGGGCGTGCTTTATGTATACACCTGTCTGTTGCTGTAGGTGTAGAGCCAGTAATAGCCTTGTGTCCGTAACTGCGGGGTTGTTTCGGTGAATAATGGCTAAGGTGTCTTTAGGCATGAAGTTATTCTTGAACACCGTAAAACATAATGATGCGATGGTGGTTGCGACTTGCAGTGGATCGCATTTGAAACGGGCTATGTACATCCTTCTAAAGGCCTGGAAACATACTCTAAGCACGCGCACATCATTCCGCAATAACGCTCACATTCATCAGCTATATTATAAGGGTTACTTTCATTAAAACTGTCGTAGTAGATCAAAGTCTTCACGTTCATCCATACAGTCAAAATAATGTTTGGGGGGTGGTGGGCTTACGTAATTTAAAGTCTCGCTGGTGAGGAAAGTGTAAGGGAAGTATCCTTTGGAAACTTCAGCTGCTACTCCCATCACCTTGGGTAGCTTTGCTAATGTGAATATAAAGTATCTTAAATTGTACATTGCCTCTTATCTGCATCTGTATTAATTTTGTTGCCTCTTTTCAATGGATCACCTGTAAAATATCTCGAGGATTCGGTTCAAGCAACTCCTTATAAAGGAACTGCGTGTCAAACTTTGCCCCGTTATGGGCGAGAATATACCAGTCATTTTTTTTGAACTTGTCGGCTAACTTGACAATATAGGACACAATAGTTTCACAGGACTATCGCGGACATTCGTTTTAAAAACGTTTGTCCGTTTACCGCATTTGGGGCACTCGTCACATTCGATACCCATACACTCATCACAGATGGTCTGGCTCACAAGTAAATGTGGAATTACCTCTTTGGTTTCAGCGTTCGTATATGTTTCTATATCGTAGTATACAGTTATACAAGGGTTATTTTTAGGCTTAGCATCTTTCATATAACACATGCTTTACTCCATCCGCCTTATATTCCTCCTGGCATGTAGGACAGTGAATTACGTCACACTTGTGCTTAAATTTCCCCCAATTATCCACTGTGTGAAACATACCACATTCACAGATTCTCATTTCCTGCACGTGCCAATTGATTTATGGAAATCAAAACAGCTATTATTGAAAAATGTGCGTCTACACACATCACAGTCTCTCTTCTCAGCTTCAACTACACGGCTTTCACATTTGGTGCTTTTACACTGCTCACATACCATGTGACATTCTTTACAATGTCTCACTATATCATCCGCAAACTCGAGGCACCCCTTACACAAATCATGATGACTCCATATTTTCGACTTTTGTAATAACTCGCGTAAAGCCACCTTATATTACGGATCGGGAGATACGTTGTCCCTGACAATCCTAAAATAAGTAGGGGTCTTGTACGATCTCTCACACAGCTTTTAAAAAACACACAGTCCTACGACGATCATCCAACCCAAATACAACTATGCGGACATTCATTTCCTGTTCTACCCTTCTCAGCTCTTCAGGACCCATATTACAGTCAAATTCAAGTTCAGTCTACAGCTAGTTTACGGGCACGCTCCACGACCGTAGGCAGCCAAATTTTTTGAGTCCGTGTATTTTTTACAGTAAACATACGTGCTAAGAGTACTGCTATAAAGCCGCAACCACGATCGACGTTTATATGCTTTCGGTAAATAGTCGGAGAATTGAAGTTAAGAGTGTACGGTATGGCACTATGACCCGCAACACGGAATACACGGTCAATATTTACCGTGAAGTTGTCCATATTAAAGGCTATACTACTTTGGGAGGCTTGCATTATACCTCCTAATATATATTCTACATCTTCAGCCGCCAAACGTCTAAATGGCACTATCACCCAATAATCGTCTACATCACCGTCATCTGACCCGAATCCAAAGGACAGACTCGTCCTGACTTCACGCTCGTCGCGATTCTGAAGAGCAAACTCTACAATATGCTGTACAACCCGGCGTAGCCCGCGCTCAATTCCATTGCTATACATGGCTCTAGGGTCGACCCTGACTCTATACCGATTTCTAGTCAAGGCTGGGTGGGGGCTGCGGATCGCACCAATTCCAGCGTTATAGCATCCTCAACAGAACGGGGGGCGGCAGATGAATGAATAGTGGATATATTAGCGGAAGGTAGTGCTGATGGGGGGCCTGTTGCGTAGGAGGTTGAGGGTTGGGGATCTATTATTGTAGACTTAACAGAACGGGGGGCGGCGGATGAATAAGGGGATATATTAGCGGGAGGTGCTGCTGGGGGGCTTGTTGCGTAAGAGGTTGAGGTTGGGGATCTATTACCGCTGCAACAGGCGCGTATTTCGGGCGCTTTATACCTGACGTGGGTTCTCACACCTCCGCTTTGGACGTGCTACCGGCATCGCTGGTGAGGGTTCGTTGGCAGGGGAGGAGATCACAACTACACTGTCGTCGAGGTCATCTGTAATGTCAATGATGGGGTGCTCTACCTCATCGTCATTCACGATTCTGTGGGAGAAGAAAGCAAAATATAAGGAACAGCACTCAAAATTTGTAATATTTTGTAAATGACCCGCTTAGGAGTGTGACGTGTTAGAAATAGACTCTGTAGAAAAATTCAGATTCACGAGCCCATCCACATGTATTATATCTGGACCTACAGGATGCGGTAAAACTGTGTTTATGCTTAAAATCATTAAAGAAAAGGAGAGATGTTCTCTAAATTTGTGCATAAAGTTATATGGTGCTATTCGACGTATCAATCAGTGTTCAACGAGTACCAAGATGATATTTTGTTCACAAAGGCGTATATGACGTTAATTCGTTAAAGGGAAATGAACATACAATCATTGTAATTGACGATCTCATGTTGGAGATGGATAAAACGTTTGCCGAGACATTTACAGTATTCTCCCACCATCTTAACATAAGCGTGTTCTTCATCAATCAGAATCTATTTTTCAAAAATAGATACATGCGCGATGTGTCGTTAAATACGCAATATCTAGTTTATTCGCGCAACGTAGAGATGTATCACAAATTGGGGTATTAGCCAATCAAATGTTCCCGAATCAACGTAAGGAGTTTTTGGAAGTTTATAAAGAAGCTACAAGCACGCGTTACGGATATTTGCTTTGCGACCTTCATCCGCGAAACACGTTTAGAGTGCTTCTGCGAACGAATATATTTCCAAACGAGCCTGAAACGGTGTATATTCCAGAATGACAAAGAGACTAAAGAAATACCGTGAATTAATAAAAATCTATCATCGACTGCCCCGGGCAATGCAGCAGATGTTTATTAAAAATATCGACGCCGACTTTTTAAAATGCATCTGTGAAATCTGTCTTAACGTTATAAATTGCAATGTATCAATGAAAACCCATCAGAAGGCTCGCCTACGCCGCTACAAGAACATAATACGTGCACTCGCTCGTAAAAGTCAAACTGTAGCGAAGAAAAAACGAATTATTGTACAAACAGGAGGGTCATTTCTCCCCATCTTATTTTCAGTTTTGGGTCCTTTACTGACTAGATTAATATAATGAAGAAAGTGGTAGTGATTCCCACGAGGTGTACGCTTCACTGCAAAGGAATCCAGACACGGATCTAGATCCCCGTAAAAGCAGACTTAAAAGAATGGAAAGCGAATTGCTAGCTCTATTAAACAGTGAAAAAACACCTGATGAGAAAAGAATCTTATACCAAGAAGCTCTGCAGAAATTTCTTCACGAGTACGAAAATTATAAGAGCCCTACAGAGATTCCTGTGGTTATTAGGCACAGCACGGGGGACGATTGACATGGCGACATAGGATCTGACCCGACGATACAGCTGACCAACCAAAAAGATTAGCCACACAACATATCGAACATGTATTAAAAAGCACCCTCCCACATACATTGAGGAGTAAAGGCTTAAGTCTTTATAATCTATTGAATGAGAATCCCGCCATACAATGGACCGATACAGGCGAGATCATTGTGGAAGGATCAAAGGTACAGGGATCGAATATCGTAGACATTGTCCATGATCTGGTGAGAAAGTGGGATAGGCCATCACCATCAGGCTGGAAGCATATTAAAGCAAGACTACAACAAATAAATGTCCCTAAAACGTTGATAGGAAATCTGAACAGGTTAAAAGACTTGGAACATGCAACGCATGTGACACAATTGAAGACGCCGTCACCCCCGGCGGTAACACCTTTGAAGAGGAGCAAGAAGAGGTTAAACCAACCCTACCCACGTGCCTCTAAAATACGCAAATGGCTAACGTATTAACTAAACGCTATTATGACATTTCTAACCCATCCTCTTACGGCGGCATAGATAGACTGTACAGAAGTGTTTACGGAGTAGGAAAAAAAGATGTTGAAAGATTTTGAGGGAGCAGGACGCTTATACGCTTCATAAGCCTGTGAGAAAAAGGTTTAAAACAGCCAAGACAACGGCTTCCTCGATTGATTCTATTTGGCAAGCAAATAAGCAGATTTAACAGACATGCAAAGATATTCTGTGTATAACGATGGTTACCGCTACATTCTATTCATAATAGACGTATTCTCTAGATATCTGTGGCTAGTTCCTCTGAAAAATAAATCACCTGAAACAGTTGCTAAAGCCACCAAAACGCTAATGTTAAAAAAAAACAGGGTTCCTGGCTATTTTTGTACGGATATGGGGAAGGAATTTAGGCCGTGCTTTTCAGAACATGTTGACAGAGTTTAATATCAGCTATTACACAACCAATTCTATACATAAGGCTTCTTTAGCTGAAAGAGTTCAGCGCACCATAAAGGAACGCATGCACCGTTATTTTACACATAAAAACACACACAGATTTATAGACATTCTGGAATCATTGGCGTCATCCTACAACCGCTCACACCATCGCACGATTGGGACAACACCTAACGAAGTTTTAGAAAGAGGTACGCTCCCGAGGAGAGATGGATCACCACCACCACCACCACACTCTGCGCGCTTCAAAATCAATGATTATGTAAGGCTGTCGCGTTCGGGGAACAAATTCGCAAAGGTTTTGAGCAAGGATGGACACGCGAGATTTTTAAAGTTAGGGCTATGAGACCTAAAGGTGAGATAATGATGTATTACATTGAAGATTTGAATGGAGAAGAAATCTCAGGAGGCTTTAACCGCGAGGAATTGCAGAAAGTTGCGTTTAATTTAGGAAAAAATGTGTTTAAAATTGAGAAAATTTTAGGAAGCAAAGGTTCAGGAAAGAGAAAAATGTACCTGGTGAAATGGTTAGGGTACCCAGAAAGCTTCAACACCTATATAAAGCTGATGCAATAATGAAGCTTAAATAGTATGCAACATGGCTCCTAACCATTTCTACGTCACACACTCGTCTTCCTCGTCCCTGTCTGTACACCCTAACAACACACTAGCCAACTTTGTAACAGAACTCCACAAGCACATGAATTGGGTCGTGATTCGTATGAGGTGGGGATATGCGAAATTCAGCTGGACACCATCTTTTTAAATATTGAACATAAAGAAACCGTTTTTACGATTCTTAGAGACATTGACGAGTGTGAAAAAGCTGGGGTAGCTATGGATGAAACTATGCGCATCGCTCGGACTAAGATTGCACGGTATTACAGTACAGAAGTAAGACTAGGACCGGGTCAATATGGTTCGGCCGAGGATGTTGTGAGAGGCTTAAACGTAAGTTTAAGAAACTCAAACCTTACGAATGATTTAGTATACGAAATCGTAAACAACCCTGCACATACACTAATCCTAAAATCAAAGACTAACAGACGTATTAAAGACCATAGAAAGTTCAAATTCTAGCCAATGGCCGATATAGCGCAGCCTTCCAAAGAGACACATTTCACGAGACACAGCATGACTTGTCCAGATTAATGTATCAATTGAAGATGGAGAAATTGGCTGAAAGGTCCCCAGACATGTGCTATATTTACAGTAATATAGTGGAGCACCAGTTTGTTGGGGATACCCAGGCACGCCTGCTGCGCATTCCTCACATCCCCAACCATAGAGGAAGGAGTTTGAGTATTACATATGACAGACCCCATTATGTGAATGTCGCAACTAATTTAATAACCAATATCTCAATATATATAAGAACGATTGAGGGTGAAAACTTCCCATTCGGTAACGGGAGCTTAACAGTGAAGCTACACTTTCGACGCAGAGTTATAATGGATAGAAAGCCTTTCACCGTCTATCGATGGGTGCGATACCAGCGCGGTAGTGGACTTGGGTCCATTTTTTCATCCTACTACGTACGGCTGTTCCTTTGCTGAAGAGGGGTGCCAGATACCTTGGAAAGAAAGCGCTGCAATCAGGTATTAACACTGCAGAAGACATATTGGCCGGGGCTAAACCTAAAGAGGCTCTAAAAAAACATTTAAAGCGTACACGGGACGAAATCATCAAAGATGCAAAGAGAAAAATGCGTGGTGGCGGGAAGAAGCGGGCTGCCCGGAAGAAGAAGGGGTCACGTGGTATTAAACGTAAAAGGCTATCAAAAAAGAAGTGCTGTAAGCGAATGAAACCTATGGTTGACCACTTTTTTGACTGATATAAGCTAAGGACATTGATCTCATGAATCATAGTTTTTTACCACTTGTCGAGAGAGGAGTCACTATTTCGCCATGGCACGCTTCATCCACCCATGTAGTTCACAATGCTGTAAATCGGAGCTGTCCCTTTTTGAGCTACCTCCAACCCAAGTTTCTATTGAGCACAGTGACTTTATTACAATTAACCCTTTAAACACAATTAGTTCCCCGAGTGCACCTATAGAATTCGTGATACCCAGCTCAGGTCCTTACTTTTTTGATCCAAGCTGTGTGCACATGTACGCTAAGCTACGTATAGCCCATTCTGATGGAACGGTCTGCGATGACAAATATGCTGTATACCCTGAAACAAACTTTCTGCACTCCATATTCAACCAGTGTGACGTATATTTAAATCAGACCAACATATCGGCAGGCACGGGGTACTATCATCTACGAGCCTATCTGGAAAATGTCCTCAACTTTTCCAAAGAAGCGAAGGCTACCTTTTTAAGTGCGAGGGATATTATCAAACTAAAGATGAAAATAGTATAAAGGACAAATTTAAAAATTCTAAAAAGAAAATATACGAGTGTTTTGGACGGTTGCACACAGATTTCACTTTCCAGGAGAAGTTGCTTGTGAACGGGGTGGATATGAAAATAAAGCTCACCCGCACGAGTCCTGAGATCTGCTTAAATCTGGATGCGGATCAAGAAGAGGGTGCAAAGCCCGTTGTGGTTCACATTATGGACACATACCTCCGCGTACGGCGAGTGAAATTAAGTTCACCAAAACAACTAGAAATTGAGAAAAATTTACTAAACGCTACAGTGAAATATCCTATTAACAGAGTGCAAATCAAACTAAATACGGTTCCTGCAGGGTTGGCATCGAAGCAGATAGAAAACATTGCCCTGGGAAATCTAAAAGGATATTAATCGGCATGCAGGACCACGCTTCGGTGAATGGAAAATATAAAAAGAGTGCCTTTAAATTCGAGAATTTCGGACTTAAAAATATAACTCTATACGTTAATGGCACTGCTTTGGGTGGAACAATGGGTACGGACTATTCATCAGACGCTGTGTTACCTCTTTGTGACAGAGCCTATAGTAATCTGACCATATTGCAGGTGATTGTGATGAGCTTGGTAATGGGGTAACGCAGGAAGAATTCATTGATCAATTTAACCTTATCCGTTTGACATTACACCTGACTTATCTGCTAGCGGAAATACCCATTTAACCCCACAGCAGAGCGGAAACATCTCAGTGCGGCTGGAATTCGCCAAGCCTATAGACGCTCCTATTAGTGTACTAGTATATCTCGAATCGCAAGCCCTAATAGAAGTAGATAGATTTAGGAGCGTTATCACTGACTTTTAAAATGGATGCTAATACACTTCAGAAAGTAATGGAGCGAGTCACACGTTCCAAATTTATCGGCGTGTTTGCGAAGAATGAAACATTGAGTTTGCCAAGTACGCGAGAATGCGGTAGTCTTATTGTGAACACAGATGTCATCGGTAATGAAGGGATTCACTGGATCGCTGTCTATTTTAAAAATAGACAGCGCCTGTACTATTTTGATTCACTCGGTACTCAACCCTGGAGTGACCCTATTATTGTAAAATTTCTCGCTCAGTTACATATTCCCGAAGTTGTATGGAACCCGTTTCGTGTACAAGGATATTTTACTAATGTTTGCGGAATGTACTGCGTCTCATTTCTCATGCATATGTCAAGTGATAAAGAATTTATAAATTTTTTAAATTTATTTGACCCGTGTCACACTCGCCGAAACGATGAAATGGTATGCAGACAGATAAAAATCCGTTTTCCAATTGTACGTACTCGTTGTATATTATAATGTTTTTTTCGTATATTTGTAACGGTATATTCTGTAGTTGTTTATTGTACTGATTTCTTTCATTTAATAAATTTATGAAAATATATTGTCTTCTTATCCCAAAAAGATTGAAAAACACTTACATTATTTCGGTGTGACATTGTTGACTGATCAGTATATCCTCCGTGTTCCGAGATTCTTCAAAAGATTGTATAACACGTGTCAAATCCTCATCGGACCTTAAAGGAATAATGTTCATTCTTTTAAAACATATACAGAGTATACCGACAGATCCCCATTATGTGAAGATATCTTTGGTTCATTTAAGAGGAATAACATTGATTGCCATAAAAAATTTCGATTTTAGGATAATGGGGATAAGAGGTAAAACCAAATAACATTGATTGACATAAAAAATTTTTGGCGAGTATCTATTTGACGAGATACTACAACTCTCCATATATATAAATCGAATTATAGACACTTACATTTCTATGGTAGTCCCTTGCGTCGGATTGTAAGGAGCGTCACTGCAAATATCTTCAACGGTTTGCGTTGGAAATAATTCATCACGGTCAATCGCGTTAAAAAGACTAATTGCGGTTAATGCTGCAGTGTTACTTTCTTCATACAATTCCTGGGAGACGTACAGGTCCATGGTGGAGGATGTGTGACATTGCTGACTAATCAGTATATCCTCCGTGTTCATGACACGAGATTCTTCAAAAGATTGTATAACACGTGTCAAATCCTCATCGGACCTTAAAGGAATAATGTTCATTCTTTTAAAACATATACAGAGTATACAGACAGATCCCCATTATGTGAAGATATCTTTGGTTCATTTAAGAGGAATAACATTGATTGCCATAAAAATTTCGATTTTAGCATAATGGGGATAAGAAGTAAAACCAAATAACATTGATTGACAAAAAATTTTTGGCGAGTATCTATTTGACGAGATACTACAGCCCATCCATGTATATAAATCGAATTATAGACACTTACATTTCTATGGTAGTCCCTTGCGTCGGGTTGTAAGGAGCGTCACTGCAAATATCTTCAACGGTTTGCGTTGGAAATAATTCACCACGGTCAATTGCGTTAAAAAGACTAATTGTCGTTAATGCTGCAGTATCACTTTCTTCGTACAAATCTGGGGAGACGTACAGGTCCATGGTGGAGGGAATGATTATTCACTGACGCGAAAATAGCTACTGTTACTCCCAACTGAAAAATATCCCCTTTTATGCACAATCGCCAAGCTCCGCCCAAAAGACCAGATGTTCATCGTGATTGGCTGCCGATGTAGCTGGGTGGAGCTATGACGTGTACCAGTCCGCTATAACGGGACCGGACGAGTAACATATATATATAAAATCGTGTTTCTTGTGAATAAATTATAGACACTTACATTTCTATGGTAGTCCTTATATTATATTTTTATTTTTACTTACAAGTATTGTTTTCACAAATTCTTGTGTTAGCATAATTTCAATTGTTAACTTATTTTATAATAAAGAAATATAGCCTAATTATATTTTAAAAAAGCATTCAGTTTCCACGTTAAACTGTGGGGCTAAGGCGGAGTGAAAACCTTTCTAATTCGGCGAGAAATTGCACTAGGGTACAACGAAAATTATTTGGTGATTCTTATAGAACTTTTGATACTGATTCCGGTTTCAGAATTTTTCAATCACCCATAGTTTTCGAGAAAATAATATTTCCATTTACTCAGAGTTTCCCTTGCTAATAACTCTCAGTAGCCGAATGACGTCACAAGTCGTACCTTTTCATTATAAATGGAGTAAAGCATTTAATTTTAAGAATGGTTTAATAGATTTTTTATAGTTTCCGGTTCTTATTTTTACTTACATGTTATTAGTGTCATCCTGCATGACATCAGTAAGTACGATACACTCCTAAACAAAGAGGTATGGTAGGGGTAAGTACAGTAGGTAATTTTACGGCCACATATTTTTGGAAAAGTCGGAAATCACGCCCAACGATCCCTGACTGTCCGAAAGTTGATGACATGGGGAAATTGCTCTACAGCCTAACCTAGCGTACGCCTGACGTGGCAGAAGACTCACCCTGACTGATATAACATAATATGGGTATGGTTTTCGATTTGGATTTCCTTTCTCACTAGAAACAAACTCTGCCATTTTAAGGGTGGTATACTACTGCAGCACTATAAATGTTATAGTTTAAATGAAGAGGCTAACCTTCTTATTTACATCTTCGTATTTGCGTCTTGGCAACTAAGATTTTATTTAGTTGGTTGTTCATTCGAACAATTATAACGTCGAAAATTGTTGCTTCGAACAACTTTTTCGAACTATGGTTTTCGAACAATTGTGCTCGAACAATTGTGTTCGAACACAATGGCAAAAGATACAAGCATATCCCGTTATTTGAACAAAACTCTCTCTCTCTCTCTCTCTATATATATATATATATATATATATATAATTGTGGGCATATCTAAGAAATGGAGTCGAGAGAGGTTTTGTTCAAGCTGTCTGGGAGAAAGGTAATTATGGTCAGAAAAAAAATCGCCTCTGGCAATAGGTGAACCGATTTGATCAGATTCTCGGAATTCCTTTCCTCTAGCGGATTGTGTTTTGGCTAATTTCAACTTTTAAATGAATTGTTTCGTAAATTTTCGTTATTCGTGACTTAAATATTTATAATAAAAATTAAGTGTAAAATTATTTATTTAATAAACAGAATTTAATTGGATTCATCCCAACGTCAAACCATTACTTTGGTCTTATATAATTATTTTAGGAGAATTTAATAAACATAATATTAAAGTACATTTCTTTCTCATTAAAATGTTCAGGGTCACGCGGCCTGTTTTGCCTTTTTTTTGTTTCACTACAGATTTGTTTGTGGGTACTTCTTTTATTTATTTCTTGTAGTACTTGTGTTACCTTATTTCTATACAATAATGTCTTGAAGTGAGTGATACTGACATCGTGTGTAATGATTCAAGTGTATCGGGGTGTAGGTATCAATAATTAGGCTAGGCCAATAGCGATAGCGTTCTCAAAAAACATTAATTTATTATTCATTGAGGCAGTGAAACTCATTTTCTTTTCAGATATGCAAGTTACCCATAAAATTTGAAGCTAAAGTAAGTAAAGAAAACTAATTTGATGGTTTTTGCTATCTGGGACACATGGCGCTATCTGGCAACTGAATACATGGCGCTATCTGGCAACTCAGCCAGAATAGAGGTTTATAAAAGACCGAGAGACGACTGACGGAGTCATTCAAGCTCGGCTCCCAGCCGAGCAAGGACCTCTGGTCCTTCTCTTTCAGGCCCTTTGGGAAAACCCCTTAGAGGCCTCTTAGGTTAGGTAAACGAAAATAACTTGGGGGAGAACTCCGCCTCCAAGTTGCATGCCTTGCAATCAAAGGCAACTTCTCTCTCTCTCTCCTTCAGGTGTACCCCTCCCCCCTTGGCTCAGCCAACTGGCTGATTAGGAGCCTATAAAACAACGCCTACTCGGCTGAAGTCTTAATATGCACTTGGCTCCTGCCAGGTGAACACCTCTCCTCCTTTCTCTCCTTTCTGGCCCTTTGGGGGAATAGCTTGGGGGAGAACTCCGCCCCCAAGTTGCATGCCCCTTGCAACCCCGGTTGGCAACAAAGGCCAGTACTCTTTTTTTTCTTTTTTCTTTTTCTTTTTTGCAACACCCCCCCACCCCCTTTGCAACATTACATAATAACTTGCAACATTCTTGCACTCTCCCCTTTTGCGGCTATACTACTAGAGCGATGAACACCACGATCCTGTGCAGTTTATCGACCAGCTCGGCGTCGAGCTCCAGCTGCCTACTGAACATCAGCAGTTTTGTGTAGTAGATGACCTGAAACAGAATAGGCACCATTGTAAGTAAGACAGGTTTATTGTTACCAATTACTTTGTTTGCGTTATAATGAAATGTTTATCTTTGAATAACATTTAAACTTATCTCTAGATTATTTTTGTTTGAAAATACTAACTTTAGCCATCCATCTTGCGTGGTGGTAGGCTCCTGGGCGCATGAGGTGAATGCCACGGCGTGGTTGTGTCCCGAGTACCAGGAGCGTGATCTCTGCCACTTCCCGGTAATCGTCTCTGACGAAACCAGAAGCTGTGCTCAGGAAGCTGACCGCCGCGTCCCGGAGTTCTATTAGCCACGTACTCTCCGCCAGATTCTCGACCTGCAGCTTGCAGTAGGTCGAGAGATCGAGCTCGTCCCATCTTCAAAAATAATAAACAAGAAAATTGTGTGAGAAAACTCTGAAGGTCTGGTTTGGCTTGCTGTTTTATGAACTAGTGGAATATCATGTGTGTCCTAACTTTACCTTGCACAAAAAATGAACTAACCTTCTCTTCAACTGCTGAAACAAAGGATCAGTTGGTGCCGTAGTCCTTCCGAGCAGGGTGACGGCTACTGCCCCCAAGATAAGTTCTAGGACGTGATGACGGCATCCCAGCTGGAGTAGCGGTCACCCGAGCATGTTTTCCAGCTGGACAACTGCACCCTGCACCCTCCCCGTGTTGATGGAAGTGGTGTCGAAGCAGAGTCCGATGACGCTCTCCTCACATCCCCAATCTTCGAGAGCATGTATGCTTGCCCGCGCCTGCGACAGTCCGGTGCCGTCAGCAACAGCTGGGACTGACAGCAACTTTCCTTCTGTGCAATGAGGAGCCCCGGAGATGAGAATTGCTTGGCGGTGCTCCGTCGTTCCAAGGAAGTTCTGAAACACATGCCATATATTTCAATTTCATGGTTGTAAAGTAACCTATTTTTGTTCACATTCAGTTCTCTTTTTAATTGACATTATGCTTCATGAATCTCATTACTAAATTGATAGCTATGAAAACTTAATCAACTGACCTTGACCATTTTGCCATCCCAGTGGACAACAGTGTGCCTCGGTGGCGTGAAGGAGTCCTTCACAGCCGTCGCCACTTCACGGCGATGTGACACTCTTCCCCGGCGAGCCGTTTCTTTCGAGATGCTGAACTGATTGAGGTCTGCTGGTGGATCCGCCGAACGTGTGATAGCAGCCACAATGCTTACCTATGTAGAGAATGGAAAGTGGAAAGGAAACTGTCAAGAATACATGTGGGTTACGGGACACTTTAAAACTGACGCTATCGATGAATACTATACACAATACGCAGTGGCGGTTCCTCATATGGGCAATATGGGCAGCCGCACAGGGCGGCATTTGTGGAGGGGCGGCATGAGCGCCTGCAAAAAAAATAAAAATAAAAATAAGAATAAATAAATAAAGAAATAAATAAAAATAAAAAATAAAATAAAATAAATAATAAAAGATCAATAAATATATTTTTATTAATAAAAAACCATCTATTGCATTTTCCATAAACCTTCCCATAAAAGACCTAAACAATGCAAAATGCTTCCAGATTAATATTATTGGGAATAAAGGCCCATACTTTAACATATGTAATGTTATTTTTCTGGGTTTGGTTAAATAGTGAAATGTATATTATTTATTACAGAACGAATCTTCACACTAAGCCACTAAGGTCTGTCAAATAACCGCAAATGGATAAGAAGAGGTCAAAGCTATCAGGTGCTCAGTTTAGAAAAAAGAGGAAAGAAGAAGAGGAGAAACGAGCAAAAGATAAAGGTATAGAGCTATGTCATCTACTCTTCACTGCTATATTGCACTGCTATTTTGTGATATAGCTTTCTGAGTCATTTGAAGTGTACTATTATGTATATAATTAGCCATTAACCAAGGAGGTTGTATTATTCATTTGTTTCCTATTCTAAAAGTTTAATAAATTGTGCTTAATAACATGTTAAATTAATTGTACTAGCCTATTCATGCATTGGTCTGTTATGTTCTATTTTACTATTTGCAGGGGCACTTTTGAAATATTTTGGAACACCCTCTGCCACTAGCCAGGATGAGAAGCCGTCTACTTCTGCCATTATTGAGGCTGAGGAGCCATCTACCTCCTCAGCCTCACATACTGTATGTCTCCACAAATGCAGTCTGATCCTGAGGATGAAGACCCATTTGCTTCTACTTCTCCCCGGCAGGACTCTTCAGGTGAGTTTGTGTGCACATATGTCTGTGAGTGTGTGCGTGTGTGTGTATGTGTATGTGTGTGCATCCCTGCAAAGCATTTTGCAAACAGTTATAAATTATAATGTTATTATCACTGGGTCTGGGTTACTGGGTATGTGTGGTGTTTCACCACCATAATTCCATAACACCACCACCATAACAAAGTGCTGTGAATAATGTGTTATCTAACTTAGGTGTGTATACTAATGAGTAATGCTCTTGTTCTTTCTATTAGAAATGCCTGGAGCAGAATCGCCTCCTGAGGATGAGTCTCTGTCCACCGACCCTGCTAACTGGCCTTCAGTTCTGACTGAGAAAATTCGGACACAACTGGTTTCCAGGGGACCAAGTCAAGTACCATCTGACTTTGTATTCCCTAGAAACGACAGTGACGGAAGAAGTTTCCACCATCAATACTTCAGGAAGTCATTGGTTAGTGGGGAAAATATAACCAGAAGTTGGTTGGTCTATTCCTTAAAAAACAACAGCCTTTTCTGTTTCTGTTGTACATTATTTTCCAAGAGGAAAATAAATTTAACAAGTTTGGGACTCTCGGACTGGAAGCATGCAAGCTCATTGCTCACATCACATGACAACAGTTCAGAACACCTAAATTCTATGAAAATCTGGAAAGAACTGGCAGTGAGGATGAGAAAGGGGGAGACCATTGACAAGCAGGAGATGGCACTTCTGGAGGCTGAGAAGTTGAGATGGAGAGCGGTGCTGACACGTCTCACTGCTATTGTGCATTCTCTGGCAGTTAGGAATTTGGCACTAAGGGGACATACAGAAAAATTGTTCTCACCATCAAATGGCAATTTTCTGAAAGAAGTTGAACTGATGGCACAATTTGATCCTATAATGCAAGAGCACATTAACCGTGTCCAAAAAGGGACCTCCAGTCACACCAGCTACCTCGGCCACCACATACAAAACGAACTCATTGATTTGTCGAGCAGCAAGACCATTTCAGCAATGGTGAGCGACATCAAACAATCAAAGTTTTTTTCAATAATTCTAGATTGCACTCCAGATATCAGCCACACTGAACAGTTGTCAGTTGTGATTCGGGTTGTGTCACTGGAGGGGAAGCCCCATATAAAGGAACATTTCATGGGGTTTTTGGAGGCAGAGGAGTCCACTGGTCAACATTTGGCATCTCTGATTCTGAAAGACTGGAGGAGCTAAAAGTTCCTTTCATGGACTGTAGAGGACAATCATACGACAACGGGGCCAACATGAGGGGAAAAAACAAGGGTGTTCAATCCAGGCTCCTAGAAATTAATCCCAGAGCTCTGTTTGTTCCATGTGGGGCTCATTCTCTGAATTTGCTTGTGGCCGATGCTGCTAAGGGATCTATTGATGCCACAAGTTACTTTGGCATCTTGCAGAAGCTTTACAACTTGTTTTCAGCCTCCACACAACGATGGGCCATTTTGAAAAAACATGTGAACATCACATTGAAGATGTGGTCTGATACAAGGTGGGAAAGCAAGATCAAGAGTGTGGAGCCCCTGAGATATCAGGCAGCTGCAGTGAGAGATGCACTGATCGAGGTGAGGGACCACACCAAAGACTCTGTAATAAAGGTCGAGGCTCAATCTCTGTCAGAGGAGGTTGGGTCATACCGCTTCGCCATTTGTTCAGTGGTGTGGCATGACCTGTTGTGCCAAATTCAGCATGTGAGCAAGCAGATGCAGTCTCCTAGCATGCACGTTGATGTTGCAGTAAATCTCCTAAAAAAAACAGAGAGAGGTCTCCGCAATTACAGGGCAACAGGTTTTGTGGCTGCACAAATGGCAGCCACAGATATCTGTGAACAAATGAATGTGGAGGCTGTGTTAAAACAAAAACGGCTGAGGTCCACAAAGCGGCACTTCTCCTATGAAGCATCTGATGAGCCCTTGATTGATGCTTTGAAGAAGCTGGAGGTGACATTTTTCAATGCAGTGGTTGATGCTGCAACATCAGCCATTCAGGAAAGATTTTCCACGTTGGAAATTGTGGGAGAGAAGTTTGGAGTGCTGACACATTTCCAAAATCTCACATTTGAGGAGCTGACAGAACAATGTGTGAACCTTAGTACTACACTACACTTTAAGGGACAATCTGACTTGGATGGCAGAGAGCTTGCACAGGAGCTGAAGAACTTGCCTGACTTGCCATCAAAGACCATATCCTTGCTTGAACTGCTGACATTTATCCATGAAAGGGAGCTCTCTGAAATATATCAAATTTGTGGACTGCTCTCAGAATTGGTCTTACTCTTCCAGTCACTGTTGCTGAAGCAGAGAGGAGCTTTTCAAAGCTGAAGCTCATCAAATCCTACCTGAGGTCAACTATGTCACAGGAACGCCTTACCGGTCTGGCCATCATCAGTATAAATCATACAATTGCTGAGCAGATTTCATATGATGATTTAATTCATGACTTTGCATCAAGGAAGGTAAGAAGAGTCAGGCTTTAGATGGCAGTTGTGCTGTGGTGCAATTTATTTTGTTTCTTGTTCAAAGTGTAGCATAATAATTACCCTCTCTTAAGTGTCTTATTCTATTTATGTGATAGAGCATTTGTACAATTTAGAAATTTGATTCTCTAGTTTATTTATGGCAGTTGTGCAATTTAATTTGTATTTTTCCTGTTCATAGTATCATAATTACATTCTCTTAAGTGAGTTATTCTATTTACGTGATGAAGGATTTGTAAAATTCAGAAATTTGAGTCTTTGTTTTGGTTCTGAAGTTCCAACAATTAGTCCAATAAAAAGTTATTTTGTGAAAGAGTTATATCTGTCCTTTATTTTGGGGGGATTCGAATGTGTGTGTGTTGGCGAACAGGGGGGGGGGGCGCTGAAGGTGAGGTTCGCCCAGGGCGTCATGTAAGCTAGGACCGCCACTGACAATACGCACCTGATTATTGGACATGCGGAAACGATCAGCCACTTCCATGACAGCAGGTGCATTAAGGATGCGGCGAGGAAGATTGACAGACACACTTGGCTCTTTCGGCAGGGGGAACGCTAGTTCTGTCTCCGACTCTCCTGACATGCCAGTATCATCATTCTCCATGGCCTCATCTCCGGTTTCGTATGCACACTTTGAGGTTTGCGGCTCCTGGCGAGGACGTTTTCTTCCTTCCTGTAGCTTTCTTTTTACAGCGAAAACTTTATCGTTCCCGCTCATCGTTGCCACCCGAGGACCACGTTGATCGAGGTAGAAGTCAATGTCTTCTTTCTTGTCCTTGTCGGACAGCAGTCGATTCTTCTTTATATCTTCGACAGCGTCAGATGCTCCAATATCCCACAGCTTGTCCACACTGTCCGAAAACTTCTGCCGCTTTCCTCCGGCGTCAGTTTCTCGTTTTCTGCTCTTTTGGAGTAAGTGCCACTCTTTCCTCAATGCCTCTAGCTTCCGTTCGCAGTTGAGCTTTGTGATTGTTTTAATGCGGGCCATGTTCCAAAACTTTAAGACGTTGTTTACGGTTTCTTTGAATGCGTCTTTCCTGTTAGCAGTGTACTGGATAACACTGAAGAAGTATTGCAAAACCTGCCGTGTTGTTGGCAATTTGCTACCACTGATGGAGGACGACGGTTGGCCAACTAAAAAAATTTCCGAGGCCGATCTTAGAGAAGGTAGCGATGTTATTTTCGCCTTTCCTTTTGATGACTCTCTATTTGTAGCTTCAAGAGTTCCTCCAGTTATGGTTGCCATCGATTTGTCCATGACAAAGGATGAGGAACTCAGACAGAATTTCAAAATGTTATGATCTGTAAAAAAAGAAATAGGTTAGGTACCTGGCACAGGCATAGTGCATTTTCTAATTACCTATATACATTATACATTCCGGGTATGGTGACTCATTTTTTTGAAAAGTATAGGTGATCGTGGTTTTTCCCATTATTTGGCACTATACTAGCACATTGGTATTACCTGTATACAGGCACAACCTTTAAACCGTTAGTCGTATGACATTGGCAGGCACACCAAACGACTTCTCTCATCAAGAGGATTCAGAAAACATCCCTACTTAATGATTTATCTTGATTCAGTAAAAAGTTAAAAAGTACACATTTAAAAAAAAAACTAGTAATTTCAAGGTCGATGCAAGACCCCTAAATATTGATCAATTTTTGTAAAAATGGTACCAATGTGCTAGTATAGTGCCAAATAATGGGAAAAACCACGATCACCTATACTTTTCAAAAAAAATTGAAAAGTGGGCCACTCTAATGTACAGAGTAACATGCTAGTAAGGAAATCTGGTATGTGTTCAGAATCAATTAAAACTTATTGTTTTAGAACTTAATGTACTGCATTGTATACATCCCATCTGTGTTGGAACTACACAAAAACTGCTATGAATATTGAGTAAACTTTGTTCCTTATAATAATATTTTTCGTATGCTATGTACGGAACCAAATTGGTGCCGTGCCAGTTTTATGTTTACTAAGCGTAACCTACTGCCAGCCAAATGTTAATCCGGAAGAATATATATAATTTTCATTATATGTGTTATTGTGCAATGTCCTGTCTTCAGATACTGTCTACCTCTCACCTGCATGGCACTATAATGGCAGTCTTGGTTCAGACAACTGCTGGTTTACAAGTACCTTATTTTTGTAATGTAGCAAAGATTATCTACAGATCTACAGAAGATCTACAGAAGCTAAGGCTAACAAAGACCCTAAGATCCACTCTAAGGTTAGCCCGAGAGAAAGGAAAGAGTAGGGGGTTAAGAGAAGAGAAGAAGGGGTTAAGTAAGTAGCAACACCTATCACTCGTGGGTTAACATTCATTCAGAAAAAGAGGAAAAAAGACTCACCATCATCATCCGCCGGCCACTGCCGACAAGTCAGAAAAATAGTCGGAGAAAATAGGAGAGGGGTGAAAGATGAAAAGAAGTAAAATAAGAACGCTTACAAACCATGCAAACACAGTCTTAACTCACAGTCATACCATGCAAACTACAAACATGCAAGAAGAGAGAGTTACAGACATGCAAAGTAAAAAAAGTAGGTAAAGTTAAACAAAAAGTGGGTTAGTTTACGCTACAAGCTACATCTACGTTCGTGTTAGTCTAATTTTTTTTTTTTTTTTTTTTTTTTTTTTATTGCTAGCATCACACGCTGGCATGTCACAAGCTGGCATTCATCGTCAACAGACTCATCCTCGAGCACCACCACCAGAGCTCCTGTTGTTAACTTTCTTTTTTAATTTTAAACAACGTTAATATTTTTAAAATGTCTGTCAAGACGGTTCTTAAACACATTAACGCTGGTAGAATGAACGACTGACGCGGGAAGATTATTCCATTTATCAATTACTTTAAACGTAAAGAAGTTTTTAGCGATATTAGTAATGAAACGTCTGCCACGCAACTTAAATCCGTTATTGCGAATATTACTATTATCGAAAGTGAACAATTTGTCAAAATTTACGTTATCCATGTTATTAACGATTTTGAAAACTTCAATAAGCTCCCCCATTAATCTCCTAGTTTCGAGTGAATACAGGTCTAACTCTTTAATCCTATCTTCATAAGGCTTATTGCGCAATGACGGAATAAGTTTCGTGGCACGACGCTGAACCCTTTCTAACCTATCGATATCCTCACGCAAGTACGGGCACCAAAACTGAACGGCATATTCTAAATGAGGCCTGACTAGGGACTTGTAAAGGGGCAATATAATATCCTTCGATTTAAATTCGAAATTACGCGCTATGAAGCCTAACATCCTATTAGCTTTTGCGCAAGACTCCAGGCACTGGTTCCTAACCTTTAAATCCTTAGATACGCGTACGCCTAAATCTACTTCCTCGTCAACGCTTGCTAACTCTCTATCATCCATCGTGTACGTGTAATTATTGTTGCGAGAACCTATATGCAAAACTTTACATTTGTCTACGTTAAATTGCATCTGCCACTTATCTGTCCACTCCATAATCCTATTTACATCGTCTTGGATCCTATTTCTATCGTCCTCGTTAACAACCTTACCGCCTATTTTAGTATCGTCCGCGAATTTTGACACGTTACTAGTCAAT
This sequence comes from Bathynomus jamesi, assembly GCA_023014485.1. NCBI lineage: Eukaryota > Metazoa > Arthropoda > Malacostraca > Isopoda > Cirolanidae > Bathynomus > Bathynomus jamesi. Next base: position 65,758 of record JAJOZX010002889.1, on the reverse strand, counting down.
CCTACATCTACTGTATGTCGTTAATGTAAATTACGAATAGCAATGGGCCTAACACTGAACCCTGTGGGACACCGCTACCTACATCTAACCACCCCGATTCACTACCATTAACTACGACCCTCTGCCTCCTAGCACGAAGCCATTCTTCTAACCAGTTAGCTACCTGACCGCGTATACCGTGCGCTTTAACCTTCGCAATTAGTCTCCTATGCGGAACTGTATCGAACGCCTTTTTAAAATCTAAATAAATAACGTCAGCTGCTCTATACCTATCGTATTCGCGCACTATTTCGTTATAAAATTCTAACAAATTAGTTAAACAAGACCTATGGCGTCGAAACCCATGCTGACTACTATTAATCAAATATCTACTTTCTAAGTGATCGATGATACGATCCCTAACTACGGATTCCAAAAGTTTACCGACAATTGACGTTAAGCTAATGGGCCTATAATTGCTAGCTACTGCGCGGTCGCCTTTTTTAAAAATAGGCGTGACGTTAGCTAATTTAAAGACTTCAGGAATAATCCCCGTTTCGAGTGACTGATTAAAAATCTTCGTTAAGGGGCCTACGATAACGTCTTTCAAATCTTTCAAATGTCTGGGATAAAAAGCGTCATGGCCTGGAGCCTTGCTAACTTTTAGCCTATCGATATAATGCGCAATCTCAGCCTCGTAAACAGTTATTTCATCCAAAATAGTCTCGCTACTAAATGGAACGATATCGTCCACGTCGGGGACATTATTTACGTCTTCTACGGTAAAAACTGTCGCAAAAAAGTTATTGAAAATACCCGCCATCGCCTGAGCGTCAGAAGCCAAAGCGCCATTAACATCCACTAGAGGGCCTATGTTATTTTTTACCGGCTTACGATTATTAACGTATTCAAAAAACTTTTTTGGATTATGTTTACTATCCGCAGCTATAAGTATCTCTAAATTACGCTTAGCATTCCTAACTGATCTTTTAACCTGACGTCTAAGCTCGATATATCTATTAAAGTTAGCTACCTGGCCATTGCGCTTATTAAGTCTATACGCTCTATTACGCTCGTTTATGAACTCGCCTACTTCCCTAGTCCACCACTTCGGCCTACCACGATTTCTAACGCGCTTGGGCCTACGAGAATAAACTCCCTTTCAATATATTTAGTTGTGTTATAATAAGATTGTATTTGTCTGTTGGGTTAAATGGCTATGCTGGCCTTATTTTTGTACTTGTATGTTAGGTTAAGTCCTTATGTGGCTATTGTTGGCCTTATTTTTATATTATGTTCAGTGTATAATACGTAAGATTGTACTTGTATGTTAGGTTAAGTGGCTATGGATTGTGAATGCTCCGCAACAAGATGTTTTGGTTGTTGTATAATTAATAATTTAAAATATAGTTACCACCAAATTATTTGAACTCAGCTTCTCATAATTCATCAGCATTTTTATTAAACTCTTTTTTTATTTTCATAATTTCTCTGATTTTTTCATTAAGCTACAATTATTTTCTCTTGCGTATACAAATGATTTTTTCACTTAATGATGTCTCATGTAATAACAAATTCAGAGCTGGGCACTTGCGGCATATTGCGGTACTGCGGTACTGCTGCACTACCAACCGGTACCAAACCGGTACGCGGAAATTTGAATGCGGTAGCGGTATTGCGGTACTTTCAGCGATCCTTTGCGGTACTGCGTTATGGGGGCCCGGGGTGGTAGTGCGGTGGTACCGCAAGTACCGCAGTACCGCAAAATATGCCGCAAATGCCCAGCTCTGATTTAACAATATACATAAATTGTCAGATAATTAATCAAACAGTATATTAGGTTACTGTAAGTGTCTATGTTGGCCTTATTTTTAGGGTTGCCATATCTGAACATTCAAAAAAAGAGGACGTTCCCGAAGACATCCTGCCCCCCCCCCCCACCGGGGTGGGTGGGGGGGTCAGTGGGCGTCGAAACTGTCGTGGAAATAAACTCTGTCTATTAGAGTGGGTTTTTATTTTCATATTTTGACCTTCACGTAGAAAAAAAAAGAAATTTTTTGCATTCGTAAGCACTAGCTGTGGCAACAAGCGACAAACCCACAACAAAGACTAAGATCAAGCACTGTCACTGCAGGTTAAAGACTGGCCAACCACCGGTCACCGTCATAGTTGTCAACACACGTAAATAATATAGCGAAAGTGGCTAGATTATGGTTGAAAATTGCTAAAATGCCTTAAATGCAGGACAGTTTCATGTTTTTTTCCGTGGAGAAAATGATGGAAGCTGAAATTCCGGACTTTTGAAGAATTTTAAAAATTACTTCTGGATGAAGATTTCGAGACCTAAATGGAGGACATGTCCGGGAAAATACGGACGAATGGCAACTCTACGGCTTATTTGTGTATTAAGTTCAGTGTATACGTAAGATTGTACTTCTATGTTATGTTGAATGGCTATGAATAAAGATGTTTTGTTTATTGTTTGTATTACATTTGGAAAACATGAAGCCAACTGGGCCTATCGAGGTTAGTGTGATAAAATTAAAAAAAAGATAATTAAACTACACAAGCATTTGTTATATGTAGTTTAAGATATAAGTCTTATAATAAAAAATCAGTTAAACACAAAGTCATTAAAAATAAACAAATAAATGTTCCCCTTAACTCCATTTTTTTATATCATTATTCATTTCAAAGAAAATGCTCGAGGTAATTATAATGGAATACTATTTTAATGTATGTCTCGTCTTTGATTCAATTTTACTTTTATTCTCTAATTTCGGTTTTCCTTTTCAAACACAACAAATTTTATGTTATTAGAGAGAAAAAAAAATTCAGCTTTCATAAAATATTTTATTTGTTCAAAACTTGCCATTTATGTAAAATGCTGGCAGTGGCGTACTAAGGGAGTTGCGAGAGGGCGGTCCTCCCTGGGTAACAGCCCGGAGGAAGGGGGGTGCCATCGGGAGAGTTGAAATACCAGTACAAGTTTTCAAACCAAATGAAAAATTCGCCAAAGTAAGAAAAAAAATTTAAAAATGTTAAACTATTACAACAGCTTAATGTTAATTTCCACTAAAAATAAATTTTTATTTTTATTGTCAATACAAAATTTACAAACGAAAAATTAAATATTTGATAAAAATTACATCGAAAGGTGAACGTTTGTTGACGGTTTAATCATCAGTTTGTTGAGCATAGCCAGCTGGCTGCAACTGACATTCCAAGTCTTGTTCACTTGTTAGCGAGGTATGTTTCATTAATAATTATGATAAAGCATAAACTGCTGGTGTTTATAACAATATCATGGTACTTATACCAGTGTCCAGTAATTTTTGACAATGTGGTATCTTAGTGATGTTTAAGTGTTTATAAATGATAATTAAATAATGGTAATAATAATGATAACACTGGCCAACAAAATGAAACTTTATTTTCTCATCACAACATGATCACACTTTTCTTAATGCATATTTCGCGCTGATTCCGAATCTGGTTTTATTTCTTTTCTAGCACGTAGATAGTTATATAGATACACTGGTTTTGATATTTTTAAGTTTTGATATTGCTATAAGAAAATTTATGGATGTATAGATCACACTTAGGAATGCTAAACAACAAATACATCATATACTTTATTCAATGTACTTATAAATAAAGAATATATACATATTTTATTAAAAGCGCTGTGAGTGTGATTTCCTTTTGTAAATTGGCCTGGATTGTCACGATACAGCATCCAACAATGGTCCGCCATCATGCTTTCATTCCAATATCCTTGGTAGCGCTTCTCCATCATCTGAATATCTTGATGGAAGCGCTCTCCTTGCTCGTCACTCACTGCACAAGGTTTTCAGGAAATAAATCTAAGTGGGAATGCAGGAAGTGAATTTTTAAACGACATTCGACACTCCATTTCTTGAAGGCATCAGGAGGTTCTTGACTCCATCCTTATACGCAGGTGACTTGTTGCTTCCAAGAAAGTTTTCACATATCCATTTGAACGCCAGCCAAGCCTTTAATTCCAGCGGACTTAGGACTTTTTCAAATTCAGTGTCATTCAAAACCTCCCTATTTGTGGCCCAACCAAAATTCCTTCCTCAATTTTGCTGCAGTAACCTTCGAAATTTCCTTGAAAGTATTGGAACCTTCAGAATTGACTTTACCCATTGCTTTAACAAATTCTTCATTAAACCAAGTTTAATGTGAAGAGGTGGCAGATAGATCTTTTGGGGATCCACTAAAGGGACAGACTGGACATTGCTTATCCTGGGACATATGTATACCTAAGTGGCCAGTCACTTTTGGTGTAATGTTCTATAGTGGCGCGACTGTCCCACAGGCAAAGGAAACAACAAATTTTGTGAATCCTGACTGCATACCCATAAGCATTCCTATAACTTTTAGATCTCCACAAACATTCCATTGATGACTGTCGTATTGATTGCCTTCAGTAGTATATCCATATTGTCATATGTCTCTTTTAGATGGACGGAATGGGCAATGGGGATGGGTGGCATTATATTACCATTATGCAAAAGAACTGCTTTCAGGGGTCATTCTTACATTGTCGAGGCATGTTGACTGACCTGAGCAAACTATAAATTCAAAAAAAATGTACACCAACTTGACACAACAAGTTCTTGGACTGAACTGATCTTTTGACACACAAAGCACGGCGTTGTTGCCTGAATCACAATGCTGCTAGACGTAGAAGCTCACACCTGAAATACATAAGATGTATAATTAAGATAATTGAAATCAATAAGATGACAAACTAAAAAAACAATAAAATAAACACAATCAAATGTTGAAATATTAGTATTTTGCCTATTTAAAATGGTTAAATCTGTGTAGTTTATATATGCCTTCATCTTGAAAACTATACGGCTAGAAAAAAATCTGAATGCAGTTTTGGAATCAGCGTGAAAAATGCTACCCAGCCACCACAAATGTTACTCTGATGAAAAATCTTTGTTGACCAGTGTAATTAATTGTCTCTGCTTGTCTGGGTTGATAACACTGGGCAACACGTATTTTATTGAATGATATCTGACACTTGATTCTAGGTAATTTGGGTGCGCTGAATACGAATTTCAACTCGGTTTGGCTCTATCAGGTCCTGATTCTTGTCGACAGCCTATGTGCCATTTTCCAGATTTTTCAAATTAGGACTAAAAAATTAAGTCATGTGCTAAATTTTTTTTTCAAGTTTCATGAATACAAGCAGTTCAAACTACAGTAAAATTACATTATAACGATAGAAATGACTTAAAATAAAAAAACAAACAGATATGAAGCTTTCACTGTGGCAAAAATTTTCTTTTGTAAGACTTTCTAGCGTATTTGCTTGTTGATGGCAGGTCTCTTTTCAAGCACCAGCAGTAATCAGCCATCATGTGGGAATCCCAGCGGCCTTGGTACCGTTCCTCCATAATTTTGATATCTTGGTGGAATCTCTCCCCTTGTTCGTCACTTACATCACCTAAATTACTTGGAAATTGGTCAAGATGGCTATTCAAAAAATGCATTTTTATGCTCATATTGCAACCTAACTCTTTGTAGTCCCTTAAAAGTTTTTTTACGATTTCTTCGTAGTTATCTGCCCTATAATTGCCTAAAAAGTTTTCTATCAAGTCCACGAATGAGAACCAGCCATTTTTTTCGCGTTCATTCATGACATTAGGAAAATTGCTGTCTTTAATCATTGTTCTTATTTGTGGACCGTCGAAAATTCCCGCCTTGATTTTTTCATAACTTAAACTTGGAAATTTTGAAGTTATGTATTTGAAACACTCGCCGTTCGTATCTAAAGCTTTTACATATTGTTTAATGAGGCCTAGTTTTATATGCAGAGGAGGAAATATGATTTTATCTCTGCTCACTAAAGGTGGATTAATTACGTTTTTTTCTCCGACAGTAAGTGATGTTCGTGCTGGCCAGATTTGTTTGAAATAATGTTCTTCCTTGGCTCTGCTGTCCCATAAGCAAAGGAAGCAGGGATATTTAGTATACCCTCCTTGTTGTCCTAGAGAAAATTAACCATTTTTAAGTCAACACATATGATCCACTCGTGCTCCCTATATTTGATAAGATTTAAAACCTTTTCTATATGTTCATACTTTTCTTTTAATTTTGTTGAGTGCCCAATCGGTATCGAGCCGTATAGATTGCCATTATGCAACAACACACACTTAAGACTTCTTTTCGAACTGTCTAAAAACAAGCGCCAATCATTTGCATCGTAAGACTCAACCCCCATCTTCTTTAACAAACCAACTATGTCGCAGCAATATACTAAACTATCCTCTGTTCTAAAATATTTAACAAGTTCTTCTTCTCTTTTTCTGTAAAATGAAATGTATGTGTTTGAAGTAAGCAAGTTTTCTCTTTAAGTCTTGAAGCTAAAATTTCCGCAGCCTTTTTTGGCAAATTTAGATCCCTTACAAGATCATTCAACTCGGCCTGGTTAAACTTTTGCGGATCGTTTTGACTTTCAAATACGCTGGGGTCAAAATCGGTGTCTGACTCCTCAAAGTGCAATAACAATATTTTCAGAACATCTTCAACTAATTCTTGAGTTGGCAGACCCTAAATTTTGGAACGGGGATCTCATTTGAATGTAGCACAGGTCGTATCGCGGTGTCGAAATTTGGGTACTCGATACAATGTTTATTTTTTCTTAGTGAAGCCCGAAGTCTTGACAAAGCAAAGGTAGCAATCGGTCTCGTGGTTAGTAGGCTCTCGCCACACCTGATATGGAAAAAAATTGTAAAGCGTTAACAAAAGCGACGAGAGACTTGTTTTTTATGAATTTATCAAAAGTTATCACCCAAACATTTAACATTTCTATGTGTTTCAACCTTATGCAATATTGAGATTCTTATAAACATTTTCTGTAAATTTTGTTTATGTACCTAAGTTACAATTACATTTTAGGTAAGTTACAGTATACTAGTGATTAAATTATGTAGTTTTATGAAATCATAAACTTACCATCGAACTCCAAAAGGTATTTTGAATCCGAACCCTTCGTCCAATGTCGCAGTCCTTTCAATGCATATAGTGCAGGTTTTATGTGGAGCCACGATTTATCTTGTCCCCCAGTTTTATGCCAAAATAAAGCTAAGTAAGCGCTTTTTTACGAAGTCAGTTATATTTGCTCGTTGATGTGGAAGTGTAAAATTTCCACATATATAACAGAAGGAATCAGGGTTGTTTTTGCATTTGAACTTTCTAGTGCTTGATGACATATTGCTTGATTGTTCTGCCAATTTGTAAAGGTATTTAAAGCCCTTAATTCATATAAATTTAAGAAAATCTGAAATATAAACACAAAAATTAGTTTAAATAGGTACTTATTATGAAATAGGTACTTACAATCTTTGAAATTAAACTAGAAACACGGATGAGTAGGTACAATATAAATTACGTCTAATTAAATCAACTATATTAAATCACGATGACAAAATTACTCACTAAAATCATATGCCAATTCAAAATTATGTTAATGCCCAAACTTAATTAACTAACTCAACTGACTGACTGACTGACTGACTGATTGAATTGACTGATTAACTCTGGAAACGAGTCGCTTTTATATATTTTAGTTGTCCCTCTAGAATAATCTACAGAGAACAGGAACGCTCGAGAAAAATTTTAGAATTCTATGATATTTTTAGCTTAATTTACTAATATTTAAAATGGGTTAAAATGACAAAATTAAAAATATTTTTAGGGTGTTACATATAAAAATATACATAATACAACAATACCATAACAATAGGTACAAATACCTAGATAAAAACCTAGTTGCATAATGTGTAACTGCAAAAAGACAGCGAGTATTGAGAAAAAAACCTTTTTATGAATACGACGAAAGAGGAGGGGTGTTGAGCAAAATCAGGACCTGATAGAGCAAAACTGAGTAAAAATTCGTGCTCAGCGCACCCAAATTACCTAGAACTAACTGTCAAATCTAATTCAATAGACAAAAATTTGAAATTTGTTCCCCAGTGTAATCTGATAACTCAATGGGTATCTGGTTGGAAAAAGTTTGAGAACCACTTGTTTGAAGCTTTTCTGTTGTAATAAATATTTTTACTTTTTTTATTTACTGGATATACTGTTAATTTTCATTTGGCAGTGGTCTAGTTATTTGTGAGTAATGCTCATAGTTTTTCTGCTTTTTTAGGAGTTGTTTGCACTCCCCCCCCGCCCCCCGAAAAAAATAATAATAATAATCACAGACAATTTGTTCAGTTAATGTATTTCAAGTCATAATAGTTCATGCTTGTTATGCATGTTCATGCTTTATACCTTTTGATTTAAAAATTTTGCAGAAAACATCCACTATGAAGCGAAATCGACCCAGTGGATTCCAACAAAGAAAAATGAAGAAGGCAAGAGAAGAGGTGGCTCAGGCGATGTCCGGATCAATTTTGAAGTATGTGACGCCTTCAACATCAAGTGTAATAGGAGAAAATCCTGAAGATATTCAGCCTGATGAATCTGAAGGGCAAATACAAGAAGCATCTTCACAAGAGGATTCAAATGAGAGAGAGCAAGGATTGGAGGATGGCAATTCATCTTCTAAAAGCAGTGAAACTGATGAAGAGGAAGGAGACGCCAGCAGAAGTCGACACCAACAGGAGAAAGACTCTGATGAAGAAGAGGAGACGGATAGATTTTCAATTTATTCTGATGTCGCTGCTTGGCCAATCCCGGTTCCAAATGACTTGAGAGTTAATCTTATTAAGAGGGGAAGTGAACCCTTCCAAAATACGGATGGACCTTTCAGTGCAGTTCAAAGACAAGGAGAGAAATCCAAAGGGAAGAGTCGACAGCTGACCACTGCATGGTTCTACTGTATAAGGCTATGCCAAATAGTGAGAAAGTTTAGAGAACATGGATGGTTTACTCTCCATCAAAAAGTTTTTGTTTTTGCTGCAGACTGTTTGCTCTTGATGACAAAGGAATTGAAACATCCAGCTTTGTCACTGGGTTTCAAGCATGGTGGAAGCTAAACCCAAAGGTGTCTGACCATGAGACTTCTGAGCAGCATCTCTCATGCCTAGAGAAATGGAAGACCTTGAGAGTAGGGTTGAAGCTTCAAAAAACCATTGATCAAGTTCATCAAGCAACAATGGACAAGGAGAGAAAGAAATGGAGTGATATTTTACATTGCCTCTTGGACGTAACCTTGTTTCTGGCTCACCAGAATCTTCCTTTTCGTGGTCACAAAGAGGACATGTCATCAGCAAACAAAGGAAACTTCATGGAATTGGTAGAGTTGCTGTCAAATTATGATCCATATTGAAAGAACATTTTGTAAGGATTAAGCATTCTATTCCATCTGGGAGGAGAGTGGCTTCGTATTTATCTCCAAAGATTCAGAATGAGTTCATTTGCCTTTTGGGGGAATTACGTCAAAGAGAAAATAGTGGCCGATATCAAGAAAGCGAAGTATTTTGGGATTTATTTTGACAGCACTCCTGATATGTCCCACACTGATCAGATGTGTGAAGTGATCAGATACGTCCATATTGAATGTGACAAAGCTGAAGTAAAGAAATCATTCTTGGGCTTCTTCCCTATTGCCGGAAAGACTGCTGCTGAGCTCACAGGGGATATCCTGAGACATCTGGAGAGAGATGGACTGGACATAAACCTGTGCCGTGGTCAAGGATATGACAATGCTGCAACTATGGCTGGGATTCATGGTGGTGTTCACTCAAAGATCAGAGAGATTAATCCCAAGGCTTTGTTTTTGCCTTGTGCAAATCATTCTCTGAACCTTTGCGGAGTGCACTCATTTGGAACCGTTTCTTCATGTGTGACTTTTTTTTTAACCTTGGAGAGAGTCTGTTCCTTCTTTTCAGTCTCAACTCATCGATGGGAAGTGCTGATGGAGAATGTAGGCATGACAGTCAAAAGACTTTCCCAGACAAGCTGGAGTGCTCAATATGAGCTGTGAAACCAGTGAAGGCAAATTTTGAAAAGCTGACCTCAACCCTTGAAGTACTGTGCGATCCCAAAGAAAATGTGGACACAAGAGGATCAGCTCAGATTTTGCTGTCTGCTGTCTGTGATTTCTCTTTTTTGAGTTACCTTTCTTCTGGTGTGAAGTCCTGGAAGAAATTAATCTCACACAAAAGTATTTGCAAACAGTTGGAATCAGCCTTGAAAAGTGCATCGTGAAGCTCCAAGCTCTAAAACTGTTTCTTGAAGATCAGTGCAATGAAATTGTGGAGAGGGCCATTCATTATGCAACTACAAAGTGTGAGGAAATGGACATTTCTATGGAGAGAAGAGGGAGAGTAAAGCTCCGAAAAAGGATGCCAGGAGATATGGCAAAGGATGCTGGTCTCACATTGCCAGAGGAAGTAAAAAAGGCTATGTTTGAATGTCTTGATCGCCTTCATTAAGAATTGGAAATTCGTTCTAAGGCAATGGATCAAATTCTGTCAATCTTCGCTGTTATTCAGCCAAACACTTTGGTTGTTGCAACAGAAGAACTTCGGAAGTATATTCCAAATTTGACTCATTTTCGATGAATTCTCTGATGAAGATATCAGTGTGGAAATTGGACGACTTCGGAGGCATTTGGAAGCTGCCAAAATCAGCGTTGAAGAGGCAAAGAAATGGACAGCATTGCAGTTTCTGGAGTTTATTGTGAAATGGGATTTTTGTGAATCTTTGCGAAGCTTGTCACTGTGTTTGAGATTCTTTTTGACTGTCTGTGTGTTTATTGCTTCATGTGAAAGAAGTTTTTCCAAATTGAAATTGATAAAAAATTTCTTTCGCTCAACCATGAGTCAGACAAGATTGACAAATCTGGCTTTACTTCCAATTGAACATGAATATGCAAAGAAGGTGAATTTTGATGAGGTCATTGATCAATTTGCAGAAATTAAGGCTCGAAAGCAAGACTGTGAATCCTCTCTATTTTACCTTTGAAAAATAGGCTGAGAGTTGAGATTGGATTTCCTGTGTTTTTTGTATAAAATAAAATGCAGTATTACCTGTTCACTGAATTTTGAATGTCCTGCATTTTTCTTATTTCCAATTTGCTTACGACAGTACTGTACTGTTTAAAAATCTACTTGCAAACATAATATATTTTTCTGTGTTTAAATTTTAAAATTATTTATCGGGGGTGCCAAAGGAAGGATCCGCCCCGGGTGTCAAATACTTTAGGTACGCCCCTGATGACTGGTTAATATGTACAGTGGCGTATATAGGTCTAACCAAAGGGAGGGGGGGCACATTTTGCCATTAGCTATTTGCTATTTTAAAAAATTAAATTTGATATATCTTCTTTTTTTTTTATTTTTTTATTTTATTTTATATATATATATATATATATATATATATTATATATATATATATATATATTTTTTATTTTATATATATATTATATATATATATATATATTTTTATATATATATATATATATTATTTATATATATATATATTATATATAATTTTATTATTTTTTTATATAATAAAAGAGGAAGTTTGTTTATTTGTTTAGTTATTCGCTATAGAAAACCAAACGGTTGAACTTACAAATTTTAAAATAACTTCATAATAACCAGTTTTTTACAAGGAATTTAATGGTGCTATTTATTTATTTATTTATTTATTTATTTTATAAATAAAATTTAACGAAAATAGCACGACTTAACCTAACCAATCGTCAATGCCGTACAGTATAAAGAATCCTCTTCTCTCAATAAAAATAAATAAATAAAAAAAAATTTATTGTTTTTTATTTATTTTTTTTAGGTTAATTGTACGCCCTTGACGATTGGTTAGGTTAAGTAAGTCGTAATAGTTTGGTTAAAGAGAAAATATTCGACCTTCAGCTGGGATATTTTTGCAACCCGCACGAAGGGTTAATTGTACGCCCTTGACGATTGGTTAGGTTAAGTCGTAATAGTTTGGTTAAAGAGAAAATATTCGACCTTCAGCTGGGATATTTTTGCAACCCGCACGAAGGGCGGGTTGCAAAAACCCGGGCAACGCCGGGTAACCCGCTAGTATAATATAAACTTGTCAATGATGGACATGCGATTTTTACTCTGTACCGAAAGTTTAAACAATTGCATGGAATTTGTGGACTGTAGTGATATATTCGCTAAATTAGTATATGCAACTGCTTGTATAGTAGATATCCCTGAATAATATGCACATGAAAGAGAGAAGATATCAATATGTCTTGCTTATTCGTATATTACTCAAATTACTACATTGACAGTCATAAGATCCTAAAACTAGTTTAGTTTTAGTTGAAAAAAGAACTTAAAATAACATAAATCGTATTTAACCCAAATACAAATAAGAGACTGTTTGATCACAAAATCAGTTATACTATGCAGAGCCTACGCTTTGAAATCAAGTAGTCGACTACTACTGGCAAATTCATCAATAACTTCGTCAATATTTAATTTATTATACTCATGAACGAATAATAAAGCAAGACGTTTAATCTTTCTCTGACATCGTAGGCCTTAAGTAACTCTTAAGATACTTTAGGGGCCATTCAAAAATTATGTAACGTAGAAGGGGGTGGAGGGGGGTGTTAGGCCAGGTGTTACAGTGTTACATGGGGGTGGGGGTGTTACCTCAAGTGTTACATAACACTTCATCACTACAAATACATAAAACTAGTAAATGACAAGATATGTAATTTCAGCACGTGTCTTGTATATATGATAATATAAGTGAAAGTAACAAATTATTATCATGCATAAAAACGTGTCTTGAGTAAGTGATGAGCAAAAAGTTTTTGTTAAAAGAGGAGTAACAATTTGTTCAAAATAACATTTTATATTGACGTGGAATGGGTTGCTATGGGGAAACCTAGGCAGGGGAAACTCTTCCAACTGGAAAATATAACTCGTGCTAGATTCAAGGGTGCTCTTAGATTTATAAGGAAAAATGAAGAGAATCTTCGAAGAGAATCTCTAGCCAGGAAATTAGGCAATAGCAATAGTTCCAGTAGGGAATTCTGAAAGGAGGTTAATAAAATTAACAATAGTAATCTTACCTTGCCAAATGTAATAGAGGGTGTACATGAGTAGTATAGCCGCAAAAGGGGAGAGTGCAAGAATGTTGCAAGTGATGACGTAATGTTGCAAAGGGGGTGGAGTTGTTGCAAAGGGTGTGTGTGTTGTTGCAAAGGGGGGAGGGGTGCAAAAAAAAGGAAAAAAAAGAAAAAAAGAAGGAAAAAATTCCCCCAAAGGGGGGATGCTGCAGGTGCAACAAGGAAAACTTGGAGGCGGCGTTATCCCCCAAGAGGAAGAAGGAGGAGAGAAAGGAGGAGGAGAGGTGTTCACCTGGCAGGACTTCAGCCGAGTAGGCGTTGTTTTATAGGCTCCTAATCAGCCAGTTGGCTGTAAATGGCTTGAGTTGCCAGATACCGCAATACCATTGTATACATTATTATCGACTCCTAATCAGCCAGTTGGCTGTAAATGGCTTGAGTTGCCAGATACCTCTTTTTAGCGATACCATTGTATACATTATTATAGACTCCTAATCAGCCAGTTGGCTGTAAATGGCTTGAGTTGCCAGATACCGCAATACCATTGTATACATTATTATAGACTCCTAATCAGCCAGTTGGCTGTAAATGGCTTGAGTTGCCAGATACCTCTTTTTAGCAGTATTATTGTATACATTATTATATACGCCTAATCAGCCAGTTGGCTGTAAATGGCTTGAGTTGCCAGATACCACTTTTACCCATTATTATGGTGAGTTCTCTCCAATTAGAAGATTTCGTTCCATCAGATACCATTGTATACATTATTATATTTCTTAAAAGAATACCGGTAGTAGAAGGCATAACAATTAAGTAAAACAACATTGCATCATTCTGTTTATTATAAATATATAGAAAATAAATATACATTTCAATTGAGGAATATGCATATAACAGTACAGGAAATATATACACACAATTATGGATATATATAAATTAAAATATACATTTCAAATAGAGATAAATATACACTTCAATAGAAATATGTACATAACAGTACAGGAGAAATGTCAAGCAAAATATATATATAAATACAATTCACTTTTTTTTCAAAATACTAAACTCGGTCTTAATCGAGTTTACAATTACATCATTATTGCTCTGCATTACGCAGTATATGCGGCTTAATAATATTTCACCGCTTAAAGTATAGGGAAACCTGTACTCGATATGAAGGGCTTTCATATCGTTCAGTACTATTTTTGTTCCCACTTTACAACCGGTTGGTAAGTCATCTTTAAATACGTCTAGAATACAATCAAAAGCACGCACAAAGAGTTCATCGTTAGCTACATTATTAAACACAAGTTTATAAACACGCTTTTCCAATCGAGGGTTTATTTCTACCGACTCGAGCTTTTCAATCGTGAACTCACTCAACATAGCGGCAATTGAAATAATCTTCTAAATCGTTACGACAACTGCGCGTTATATAAAGAAATAGTTCTTCAGGGTGAACGGTGTAGGTGAGCTCAGCCTTGTACCGATCAATTGCTTTGTACCAAAGTTCATGGTATTTCAAAGAGTCTAAACTTTTTAAATAAACGTCCAGCTCTAGACCATTCTCACCAGCCCTACACTCGGTAAACCCATCGAGCAGAGCGGTGTAGGCGTATTCAAGTACTGTATCAAAATAAAGCATGTCCGTAACACGCGCGTCTAATATAGGTTTCAGTTTACGGAATCCGACGATTTCAAACATTCTGTCGAGGATGAAACGGTTTCGCGTAGGAACAAGAGCGTTATTATCAGAAGCATTCTTCCACATCAGCCGTATATCAATGCACGGCCGATCGTTATTTATACACAACGTACATACAACGGCGTATGAGGGTGCGTCACTAATCTGCTCTCTTCTTGTACCTACGTTAGCAGGTATTTTATAACGATCTTCACTCCACTTCTCAACTATCACAAAGATTCTATTCATCTCCTCGATACTTAAATAAACCCGTTTGTTTGTCGGTCTACATTCCGTTTCCAGTACATAGCTAATGGTAACGGAATTACGCCTGAACACGCACAACGATTTCGTCACGGACACATCGTACGAGGCGTTGAGAATGCTGCTCAAAGGAAGTTCCATCGTATTCGAGGAGCGCACGTCCACTCGGCTCAAGCTCTGAGATAACTATGAGCCGTGTGAGGCACGCAGGTAGGCAGGAATGGTTCGACGGGCGGCTGACTCGATGATACGTGAATGGGCTTGTTCGTATGACCGCGAGTCGAATTGTTGTACATATTTCGGTACAAGAATATCACTACCAGCCTACGCACCAGACAGTTTGGATAAGAACTAAGAACATTTTATGTTTTACTAAACATCTCCACACTCCGGCGCACTATTTGAGAGGAACATATGTTCATATTTTTCCTTTCTGCCCATCAAACGATACTCGTCTCTAAACTCTGTTAAAAATTCACGCAGGGCACTAGCCACAACCTCACTACGAACCTCATCATGATATATGTTAATATAGTGATAAAAATACTTAAGATTGTCCATGATCACGAGATTCACATTTTCAGTCGTAGGGTATGAGTAATCGACATGGTGTAGCATGACGTAATACCGCTTGTCACACCACCCATCAGCAAGACTCATTATCCATACCTGCTGCTTCTCTTCTGCACGCGTTGTTTCTTTTACTTCACGGTGTATGTGAGACTTTATAAAGTTTAGCTCTGCAGTATACTTCAGCACATCGTCTGTGCAACGAAAGCCTTCAACGGTCTCACCAGAACATCCGTAGAGTATTTGTACATCTTGGAACTTCGCACAATCCAATGTGTTTTTAAAAGAGGCATAGGAGGGAGGAATAGGAAGTTTTTCGGTATCCACCACATCCTGGCACTTTACTGAATACCATTTCGTAAACGTTGTGCAAGTAATATTAAAGGTAGCCATTTGAATACACGTCTGATCTGAATACACGTCTGATCTCTCGGGCTTACTGCGGTCGACTGACCACGCAGGGACTCCCAGATAGTAGCATGACTCACGGTCTTACAGTGGGCGGAGCTTAGAACTTTCACCTGCACACACACACACACACACACACACACACACACACAGGAGAAAGTGAAACGCTATTTGAAACATGATTTATTTAACAAACGAGATATTCAAGTTATATATATTTACAAATACGATTTAATAAACGAGATGTTCAAGTTATATATATATATTTACAAATAGATACGATTATATACAAGACGTGTGAGTTAGAAGCATCATTGGTATCCAAAGGGTACGGTATCATAGGTACCAGGTAACTGGTAACGTTTCCTATAGGTGTTACGGCACACCATCGTACCCCTAAGTTCCTTCACGCCCCCCAGCTTCTGCGCCCGAAAATTGTGGGTGCCTACAATTAGTTGGGGAGGTTGTTCATCCAAACATACTAGATCCTTCAACGACTCAAAGTTAACAACCTCCCGATTCGCATGGTTGAGCGTAATACCCTTTGCCTTCACGATATATTTCATTTCCTCCCCCACCCTGACCCGTACCCCATAAGTCTTAGGTCCTGTTGAGGCAAAAGAGTCGGCGTATGCGTTGTCCCCATACTCATCCTTGATCTCATCAGTGAGCTCGCCGAGGAACTCCCCAATAGTGGGCATGTATTCACCCTCCCTCTCTGTGAATATCACGCTATCTGTATCGGCATACAATACTCTCCGCCCAAGAGAATGCAATAGACCCCCAAAGTTTTATACGGGCGTAGGCTGTTGTGAAGCTGGCCACAGGTATGTTTGTAACCCTTGAGGTATCTGTGGCAAATTCAGTGTTGTTGTACTTTATTACGTAAGTATTACCTACATTTACGATCTCCATGACCTCTTTATCGGGGGCATTGGCATAATCCCAGACATCGCTATAACTTTGTGCCAAATGAATGCTCCCTCTGCCGGTATTCTGCGCAAATTTTCCCCATAGACTGTTTAGACAACTTTGCACTAAAGCGCTTGCCAGGATTCTTTACAATTTGGACACGATCAAGTTGTATACCTTCGCGGTCGCGGTAACGTTGAATATAGGCAGACTTTTCATCTTCGGTATCAACTCCTCGCGGATACCCTGATGCCTCAACCTTATCCTTCAAAAAGGTGTTTATATATGGTGTGAAAAGGTTGGGTAGCTTCTGAAACCTCCACACCTCATGTATCTTCAGTATTCTATAACCATGGCGCACGGCTAGGGCCAACTCAGGACTTGTATATACGCCTCTGATCTTACGCTGGTGGGGTATATGGTTACATTCGCCGTTATCCTCTTCCGCGCACTTCACGCACAGGGGAAACATGAGCTTGTCGTCGATAACGACAGGTAAGATCGGCATCCATAAATTGCGTGGGGGGAGTACGTCTACGAAAGAGAGCCCAAAGTAACGATCATTCAAATTTTTTGAAAATTCATTGATGGAGGGTAGGCTAGGTCCCACCAGTTTCTCAGGAGCGCCCACGGGGTACGGATTGCTCTTCATCACGTATGGGTATAAAGAACAGAAATCGTAGTAATGGAGCTTCACGCCCTCCGTAGGTGGGAAGTATAGTCTGAAAGGATTTGTACGTCCTCCAAACAAGCTATCACCACATTTGAGAGGATCCAGCACCATTGAACGCTTGATCGTTTTTATTTCCTCACGGTACACCTCGTCTGTCTCCATCCGTGCATCATATTCATGCTCCCACAAGACTTTGTGAGTGAACTGTGATCCTATAAGTTGATCGCGGGTGCGGGTCGATGCAAGACAGTCGGCAGGAGACCTACCGTGGATATCTCCGGTGATTCCGCACTCAGGACGGGGGCATCCATGCCACCAGCAACCGTTAAAGGAGTACACAGTCTTCACACCAGTGACACGGTTTTCACTTAACCCATCAACCCAAAAAACACGTCCATTAATCTTAATGGGTACTTCACCCGTGTTGCGGGCGTGCTTTATGTATACACCTGTCTGTTGCTGTTGCTGTAAAATAGCCTTGTGCCCGTAACTGCGGGGATTGTTTCGGTGAATAATGGCTAAGGTGTCTTTCGGCATGAAGTTATTCTTGAACACCGTAAAACATAATGATGCGATGGTGGTTGCGACTTGCAGTGGATCGCATTTGAAACGGGCTATGTACATCCTTCTAAAGGCCTGGAAACATACTCTAAGCACGCGCACATCATTCACGCAATAACGCTCACATTCATCAGCTATATTATAAGGGTTACTTTCATTAAAACTGTCGTAGTATCGATCAAAGTCTTCACGTTCATCCATACAGTCAAAATAATGTTTGGGGGGTGGTGGGCCTACGTAGTTTAAAGTCTCGCTGGTGAGGAAAGTGTAAGGGAAGTATCCTTTGGAAACTTCAGCTGCTACTCCCATCACCTTGGGTAGCTTTGCTAATTTACAAGGTGTGAATAATAAAGTATTT
Source organism: Bathynomus jamesi (assembly GCA_023014485.1). Classification (NCBI taxonomy): domain Eukaryota; kingdom Metazoa; phylum Arthropoda; class Malacostraca; order Isopoda; family Cirolanidae; genus Bathynomus; species Bathynomus jamesi. Next base: position 47,301 of record JAJOZX010002889.1, on the reverse strand, counting down.
AAATTGTACATTGCCTCTTATCTGCATCTGTATTAATTTGTTGCCTCTTTTCAATGGATCACCTGTAAATATCTCAGAGGATTCGTGTTCAAGCAACTCCTTATAAAGGAACTGCGTGTCAAACTTTGCCCCGTTATGGGCGAGAATATACACAGTCATTTTTTTGAACTTGTCGGCTAACTTGACAATATAGGACACAAATAGTTTCACAGGACTATCGCTGACATTCGTTTTAAAAACGTTTGTCCGTTTACCACATTTGGGGCACTCGTCACATTCGATATCCATACACTCATCACAGATAGTCTGGCTCACAAGTAAATGTGGAATTACCTCTTTGGTTTCAGCGTTCGTATATGTTTCTATATCGTAGTGTACAGTTATACAAGGGTTATTTTTAGGCTTAGCATCTTTCATATAACATACATGCTTTACTCCATCCGCCTTATATTCCTCCTGGCATGTAGGACAGTGAATTACGTCACACTTGTGCTTAAATTTTCCCCAATTATCCATTGTGTGAAACATACCACATTCACAGATTCTCATTTTCCTGCACGTGCCAATTGATTTATGGAAATCAAAACAGCTATTATTGAAAAATGTGCGTCTACACACATCACAGTCTCTCTTCTCAGCTTCAACTACACGGCTTTCACATTTGGTGCTTTTACACTGCTCACATACCATGTGACATTCTTTACAATGTCTCACTATATCATCCGCAAACTCGAGGCACCCTTACACAAATCATGATGTCTCCCATATTTTCGACTTTTGTCATAACTCGCGTAAAGCCACTTATATTACGGATGGGGAGATACGTTGTCCCTGACAATCCTAAAATAAGTAGGGGCTTGTACGATCTCTCACACAGCTTTTAAAAACATACACAGTCCTACGACGATCATCCAACCCAAACACAACTATGCGGACATTCATTTCCTGTTCTACCCTTCTCAGCTCTTCAGGACCCATATTACAGTCAAATTCAAGTTCACAGTCTACAGCTAGTTTACGGGCACGCTCCACGACTGTAGGCAACCAAATTTTTTGAGTTCGTGTATTTTGTACAGTAAACATACGTGCTAAGAATGCTATAAAGCCGCAACCACGATCGACGTTTATATGCCGTCTATAAATAGCTTGAGAATTGAGGTTAAGAGTATACGGTATGGCACTATGACCCGCAACACGGTATACATGGTCAATATTTACCGTGAAGTTGTCCATATTGAAGGCTATACTACTTTGGGCGGCTTGCATTATACGTCCTAATATATATTCTACATCTTCAGCCGCCAAACGTCTAAATGGCACTATCACCCAATAATCGTCTACATCACCGTCATCTGACCCGAATCCAAAGGACAGACTCGTCCTGACTTCACGCTCGTCGCGATTCTGAAGAGCAAACTCTATAATACGCTCTACAACCCGGCGTAGTCCGCGCTCAATACCATTGCTATACATGACTCTAGGGTCGACCCTGACTCTATACCGATTTTAGTCAAGGCTGGGGTGGGGGCTGCGGAGCGCACCAATTCCAGCGTTATATCTTCCTCAACAGAACGGGGGGCGGCGGATGAATTAGGGGGTATATTAGCGGAAGGTGCTGCTGATGGGGGCCTGTTGCGTAGGAGGTTGATGGTTGGGGCTCTATTATTGTAGACTTAACAGAACGGGGGGCGGCGGATGAATAAGGGGATATATTAGGTGCTGCTGGGGGGTTGTTGCGTAAGAGGTTGAGGGTTGGGGATCTATTACCGCTGCAACAGGCGCGTATTTCGGTCGCTTTATACCTGACGTGGGTATCTCATACCTCCGCTTTGGACGTGTTACCGGTGTCGCTGGTGAGGGTTCAGGGGAGGAGATCACAACTACACTGTCGTCGAGGTCATCCGTAATGATGGGCTGCTCTACCTCATCGTCATTCACGGTTCTGTGGGAGAAGAAATATAAGGAACAGCACTCAAAATTTGTAATATTTTGTAAATGACCCACTTAGGAGTGTGACGTGTTAGAAATGGACTCTGTAGAAAAATTCAGATTCACGAGTCCATCCACATGTATTATATCTGGACCTACAGGATGTGGTAAAACTGTATTTATGCTTAAAATCATTAAAGAAAAGGGAGAGATGTTCTCGAAATTTGTGCATAAAGTTATATGGTGCTATTCGACGTATCAATCAGTGTTCAACGAGTACCAAGATGATATTTTGTTCCACAAAGGCGTATATGACGTTAATTCGTTAAAGGGAAATGAACATACAATCATTGTAATCGACGATCTCATGTTGAGATGGATAAAACGTTTGCCGAGACATTTACAGTATTCTCCCACCATCTTAACATAAGCGTGTTCTTCATCAATCAGAATCTATTTTTCAAAATAGATACATGCGCGATGTGTCGTTAAATACGCAATATCTAGTCTTATTCGCGCAACGTAGAGATGTATCACAAATTGGGGTATTAGCCAATCAAATGTTCCCGAATCAGCGTAAGGAGTTTTTGGAAGTTTATAAGAAGCTACAAGCACGCGTTACGGATATTTGCTTTGCGACCTTCATCCGCGAAACACGTTTAGAGTGCTTCTGCGAACGAATATATTTCCAAACGAGCCTGAAACGGTGTATATTCCAGAATGACAAAGAGACTAAAGAAATACCGTGAATTAATAAAAATCTACCATCGACTGCCCGGGCAATGCAGCAGATGTTTATTAAAAATATCGATGACGCCGACTTTTTAAAATGCATCTGTGAAATCTGTCTTAACGTTATAAATTGCAATGTATCAATGAAAACCCATCAGAAGGCTCGCCTACGCCGCTACAAGAACATAATACGTGCACTCGCTCGTAAAAGCCAAACTGTAGCGAAGAAAAAACGAATTATTGTACAAACAGGAGGGTCATTTCTCCCCATCTTATTTTCAGTTTTGGGTCCTTTACTGACTAGATTAATATAATGAAGAAAGTGGTAGTGATTCCCCACGAGGTGTACGCTTCACTGCAAAGGAATCCAGACACGTATCTAGATCCCCGTAAAAGCAGACTTAAAAGAATGGAAAGCGAATTGTTAGCCCTATTAAACAGTGAAAAAACACCTGATGAGAAAAGAATCTTATACCAAGAAGCTCTGCAGAAATTTCTTCACGAGTACGAAAATTATAAGACCCTACAGAGATTCCTGTGGTTATTAGGCACAGCACGGGGGACGATGGTGACATAGGATCTGTGCCCGACGACACAGCTGACCAACCAAAAAGATTAGCCACACAACATATCGAACATGTATTAAAAAATACCCTCCCACTTACATTGAGGAGTAAAGGCTTAAGTCTTTATAATCTATTGAATGAGGATCCCGCCATACAATGGACCGATACAGGGGAGATCATTGTGTAAGGATCAAAGGTACAGGGATCGAATATCGTAGACATTGTCCATGATCTGGTGAGAAAGTGGGATAGGCCATCACCATCAGGATGGAAGCATATTAAAGCAAGACTACAACAAATAAATGTCCCTAAAACGTTGATAGGAAATCTGAACAGGTTAAAAGACTTGGAACATGCAACGCCTGTGACACAATTGAAGGCGCCGTCACCCCGGCGGTAACACCTTTGAAGAGGAGCAAGAAGAGGTTAAACCAACCCTACCCACGTGCCTCTAAAATACGCAAATGGCTAACGTATTAACTAAACGCTATTATGACATTTCTACCCATCCTCTTACGGCGGCGTAGATAGACTGTACAGAAGTGTTTACGGAGTAGGAAAAAAAGATGTTGAAAGATTTTTGAAGGAGCAGGACGCTTATACGCTTCATAAGTCTGTGAGAAAAAGGTTTAAAACAGCCAAGACAACGGCTTCCTCGATTGATTCTATTTGGCAAGCAGATTTAACAGACATGCAAAGATATTCTGTGTATAACGATGGTTACCGCTACATTCTATTCATAATAGACGTATTCTCTAGATATCTGTGGCTAGTTCCTCTGAAAAATAAATCACCTGAAACAGTTGCTAAAGCCACCAAAACGCTAATGTTAAAAGAAAACAGGGTTCCTGGCTATTTTTGTACGGATATGGGGAAGGAATTTATAGGCCGTGCTTTTCAGAACATGTTGACAGAGTTTAATATCAGCTATTACACAACCAATTCTATACATAAGGCTTCTTTAGCTGAAAGAGTTCAGCGCACCATAAAGGAACGCATGCATCGTTATTTTACACATAAAAACACATACAGATTTCTAGACATTCTGGAATCATTGGCATCATCCTACAACCGCTCACACCATCGCACGATTGGGACAACACCTAACGAAGTTTTAGAAAGAGGTACGCTCCCGAGAAGAGATGGATCACCACCACCACCACACTCTGCGCGCTTCAAAATCAATGATTATGTAAGGCTGTCGCGTTCGGGGAATAAATTCGCAAAGGGTTTTGAGCAAGGATGGACACGCGAGATTTTTAAAGTTAGGGCTGTGAGACCTAAAGGTGAGATAATGATGTATTACATTGAAGATTTGAATGGGGAAGAAATCGCAGGAGCTTTTACCGCGAGGAATTGCAGAAAGTTGCGTTTAATTTAGAAAAAAATGTGTTTAAAATTGAGAAAATTTTAGGAAGCAAAGGTTCAGGAAGGAGAAAAATGTACCTGGTGAAATGGCTAGGGTACCCAGAAAGCTTCAACACCTATATAAAAGCTGATGCAATAATGAAGCTTAAATAGTATGCAACATGGCTCCTAACCATTTCTACGTCACACTCCCGTCCTCCTCGTCCCTGTCTGTACACCCTAACAACACACTAGCCAACTTTGTAACAGAACTCCATGGGCACATTGAATTGGGTCGTGATTCGTATGAGGTGGGGATATGCGAAATTCAGCTGGACACCGTCTTTTTAAATATTGAACATAAAGAAACCGTTTTTACGATTCTTAGAGACATTGACGAGTGTGAAAAAGCTGGGGTAGCTATGGATGAAACTATGCGCATCGCTCGGACTAAGATTGCACGGTATTACAGTACAGAAGTAAGACTAGGCCGGGTCAATATGGTTCGGCCGAGGATGTTGTGAGAGGCTTAAACGTAAGTTTAAGAAACTCAAACCTTACGAATGATTTAGTATATGAAATCGTAAACAACCCTGCACATACACTAATCCTAAAATCAAAGACTAACAGACGTATTAAAGACATAGAAAGTTCAAATTCTAGCCAACGGCGATATAGCGCAGCCTTCCAAAGAGACACATTTCACGAGACAGCATGACTTGTCCAGATTAATGTATCAATTGAAGATGGAGAAATTGGCTGAAAGGTCCCCAGACATGTGCTATATTTACAGTAATATAGTGGAGCACCAGTTTGTTGGGGATACCCAGGCACGCCTGCTGCGCATTGCTCACATCCCCAACCATAGAGGAAGGAGTTTGAGTATTACATATGACAGACCCCATTATGTGAATGTCGCAACTAATTTAATAACCAATATCACAATATATATAGAACGATTGAGGGCGAAAACTTCCCATTCGGTAACGGGAGCTTAACAGTGAAGCTACACTTTCGACGCACTGAGTTATAATGGATAGAAAGCCTTTCACCGTCTATCGAGGGATGCGATACCAGCGCGGTAGTGGACTTGGATCCATTTTTTCATCCATACTACGTACGGCTGTTCCTTTGCTGAAGAGGGGTGCCAGATACCTTGGAAGGAAAGCGCTACAATCAGGCCTTAACACTGCAGAAGACATATTGGCCGGGGCTAAACCTAAAGAAGCTCTAAAAAACATTTAAAGCGTACACGGGACGAAATCATCAAAGATGCAAAGAGAAAAATGCGTGGTGGCGGGAAGAAGAAGAGGGCTCCCCGGAAGAAGAAGGGGTCACGTGGTATTAAACGTAAAAGGCTATCAAAAAAGAAATGCTGTAAGCGAATGAAACCTATGGTTGACCACTTTTTTGACTGATATAAGCTAAGGATATTGATCTCATGAATCATAGTTTGTTTACCACTTGTCGAGAGAGGAGTCACTATTTCGCCATGGCACGCTTCATCCACCATGTAGTTCACAATCCTGTAAATCGGAACTGTCCCTTTTTGAGCTCCCGCCAACCCAAGTTTCTATTGAGCACAGTGACTTTATTACAATTAACCCTTTAAACACAATTAGTTCCCCCAGTGCACCTATAGAATTCGTGATACCCAGCTCAGGTCCTTACTTTTTTGATCCAAGCTGTGTGCACATGTACGCTAGCTACGTATAGCCCATTCTGATGGAACGGTCTGCGATGACAAATATGCTGTATACCCTGAAACAAACTTTCTGCACGCCATATTCAACCAGTGTGACGTATATTAAATCAGACCAACATATCGGCAGGCACGGGGTACTATCATCTACGAGCCTATTTGGAAAATGTCCTCAACTTTTCCAAAGAAGCGAAGGCTACCTTTTTAAGTGCGGAGGGATATTATCAAACTAAAGATGAAAATAGTATAAAGGACAAATTTAAAAATTCTAAAAAGAAAATATACGAGTGTTTTGGACGGTTGCACACAGATTTCACTTTCCAGGAGAAGTTGCTTGTGAACGGGGTGGATATGAAAATAAAGCTCACCCGCACGAGTCCTGAGATCTGCTTAAATCTGGATGCGAATCAAGAAGAGGGTGCAAAGCCCGTTGTGGTTCACATTATGGACACACACCTCCGCGTACGGCGAGTGAAATTAAGTTCACCAAACAACTAGAAATTGAGAAAAATTTACTAAACGCTACAGGGTTGGCATCGAAGCAGATAGAAAACATTGCCCTGGGAAATCTTCCTAAAAGGATATTAATCGGCATGCAGGACCACGCTTCGGCGAATGGAAAATATAAAAAGAGTGCCTTTAAATTCGAGAATTTCGGACTTAAAAATATAACTCTATACGTTAATGGCACTGCTTTGGGTGGAACAATGGGTACGGACTATTCATCAGACGCTGTGTTACCGCTTTGTGCCAGAGCCTATAGTAATCTGACCCATATTGCAGGTGATTGTGATGAGCTTGGTAATGGGGTAACGCAGGAAGAATTCATTGATCAATTTAACCTTTATCCGTTTGACATTACACCTGACTTATCTGCTAGCGTAAATACCCATTTAACCCCTCAGCAGAGCGGAAACATCTCAGTGCGGCTGGAATTCGCCAAGCCTATAGACGCTCCTATTAGTGTACTAGTATATCTCGAATCGCAAGCCCTAATAGAAGTAGATAGATTTAGAAGCGTTATCACTGACTTTTAAAATGGATGCTATTACACTTCAGAAAGTAATGGAGCGAGTCACACGTTCCAAATTTATCGGCGTGTTTGCGAAGAATGAAACATTGAGTTTGCCAAGTACGCGAGAATGCGGTAGTCTTATTGTGAACACAGACATCATCGGTAATGAAGGGATTCACTGGATCGCTGTCTATTTTAAAAATAGACAGCGCCTGTACTATTTTGATTCACTCGGTACTCAACCCTGGAGTGACCCTATTATTGTAAAATTTCTCGCTCAGTTACATATTCCCGAAGTTGTGTGGACCCCATTTCGCATGCTAGGATATTTTACTAATGTTTGCGGAATGTACTGCGTCTCATTTCTCATGCATATGTCAAATGATAAAGAATTTATAAATTTTTTAAATTTATTTGACCCGTGTCACACTCGCCGAAACGATGAAATGGTATGCAGACAGATAAAAAACCGTTTTCCAATTGTACGTACTCGTTGTACATTATAATGTTTTTGTTCGTATATTTGTAACGATATATTCTGTAGTTGTTTATTGTACTGATTTCTTTCATTTAATAAATTTATGAAAATATATGTGTCTTCTTATCCCGAAAAGATCGAAAAACACTTACATTATTTCGGTGTGACATTGTTGACTGATCAGTATATCCTCCCTATTCCGAGATTCTTCAAAAGATTGTATAACACGTGTCAAATCCTCATCGGACCTTAAAGGAATAATGCTTTTAAAACATATACAGAGTATACAGACAGATCCCCATTATGTGAAGATATCTTTGGTTCGAGGAATAACATTGAATGCCATAAAAATTTCGATTTTAGCATAATGGGGATAACCAAATAACATTGATTGACATTTTTGGCGAGTATCTATTTGACGAGATACTACAACTCTCCATATATATATATATATATATATATATATATATATATATAAATTCTAATTATAGACACTTACATTTCTATGGTAGTCCCTTGCGTCGGATTGTAAGGAGCGTCACTGCAAATATCTTCTACGGTTTGCGTTGAAAATAATTCGCCACGGTCAATCGCATTGAAAAGACTAATTGCGGTTAATGCTGCAGTATCACGTTCTTCATACAATTCCGGGGAGACGTACAGGTCCATGGTGGAGGATGTGTGACATTGTTGACTGTTCAGTATATCCCCCGTATTCCGAGATTCTTCAAAAGATTGTATAACACGTGTCAAATCCTCATCGGACCTTAAAGGAATAATGCTTTTAAAACATATACAGAGTATACAGACAGATCCCCATTATGTGAAGATATCTTTGGTTCGAGGAATAACATTGAATGCCATAAAATTTCGATTTTAGCATAATGGGGTAACAAAATAACATTGATTGACATTTATGGCGAGTATCTATTTGACGAGATACTACACCCCATCCATATATATATATGGATATATATGGATATATTAAAAAGGCTAATTGTCGTTAATGCTGCAGTATCACTCTCTTCATACAAGTTTGGGGAGACGTACAGGTCCATGGTGGAGGGAATGATTATTCACTGACGCGAAAATAGCTACTGTTACTCCAAACTGAAAAATATCCCGTTTTATATGCACAATCGCCAAGCTCCGCCCCAAAAGACCAGATGTTCGTAGTGATTGGCTGCCGATGTAGCTGGGTGGAGCTATGACGTGTACCAATCCGCTATAACGGGACCGGACGAGTAACATATATATATTTTCACCAATAGATTTAATGCTCGTATTCTCCTTTGAAAATTATTTGGTGATTCGTATAGAAGTTTTGATACTGATTCAAATATGCTTTCAGAATTTTTCTATCACCCATAGTTTTCGAGAAAATATTTACTCAGTTTCCCGCATCATTAGTCACTAATGTAATCGAGAGGATATAAAGAAATATATCCTAATTATATTTTAAAAGAACATTCGGTTTCAACGTTAAACTGTGGGTCTAAGGTGGGGTGAAAACCTTTCCAATTGCGCTAGGGGACGACGAAAATTATTTGGTGTTTCTTATAAAACTTTTGGCACTGAGTCAGGTTTCAGAATTTTCTAATGTTAAACTGTGGGTCTAAGGTGGGGTGAAAACCTTTCCAATTGCGCTAGGGGACAACGAAAATTATTTGGTGTTTCTTATAAAACTTTTGGCACTGAGTCAGGTTTCAGAATTTTCTAATGTTAAACTGTGGGTCTAAGGTGGGGTGAAAACCTTTCCAATTCAATATAACGTCGAATAATTCGAACAACTGTTTTTCGAAGCAGCAATTGTGTTCGAACACAATGGCAAAAGATACAAGCATATCCCGTTATTTGAACAAAACTCTCTCTCTCTCTCTCTCTCTCTCTCTCTATATATATATATATATATATATATATATATTAGGGTGGTCCAAAACGTTAAAGCATCGACTAAGTTCTCTCCACAAGGTTGGTTTTATGCCTCTTGGTGTGGACAGTATTTGTGCAAAGTTTCACGTTATTCGGTTAATATTTAGGGGTCGCCCCACTTGCCCCCTTTTTGAAAATTTGGGAAAATATATAGACAACTGAATAAATTTTTTTTTGGTTCTCAAAGAATATGAAAGAAAACAGTAAGACAATAGGACATGATAATGGGTGTATCTTCATTATTTCTTCTGCATCAGAGTCGCCTTGGATGGTATTGGTATCTGTTTTCGGTGGGCGGCTACGAGTTGTAGGAGGTACTGCTTCTGGTCCTCGTTTCGTGTCAAAGTGTCATTGTAGCGTTGTGCGAGAGCAATACCTCGCTCGGCAGCATCATTGACGACTTTCATCTTTAAGGCGCGATCTCTAAGTTCCCTGTAGTTCTTGTCATTTGGCCATTCCCGTGGATCTTTTTGAAGTAACTGGCGCGCTTCCTCCTTACCTCCAACTTTCAAGGCATCAAAGAGGGTCAATGTCCTTTTCGTGACGAAGGATGCCACATCATTTTCAACACCAGCTTCCGCCATGTCGATTCGTCGGGGGCAGCCATTCTTTTGGGGATGTTGGAGGTGTTGAACCATTCTCCTTTTGGTATCAGGATCGATCCTATTATCGAAGAAGGCCAGTCCAATCAGATGCTCCGACAAGTACCACAGGTGGCGTCTTAGAGCTGTCTTCGCCGCTTGTGCAGCTCCTCCGTGTGGATATTTTTCCAGAAGATGCAGCATTTTGAGATCATTGAGAGGAGCTTGTGTCCCCATTGGCGCTTCATGCCAGTACTTGACGTAAATCAGACTGACAAATAAAGCCAGCTGAGTCACGTTTCGTTCTTCGCGTGCTGTGAGCTTGAATTGATAGTGAAATAAGTAGATTTTGAGCGCATAAATCGCCTTCGCCATCCATCTCGCGTGGTGCATGGGACCCGGAGCTCGGATAAAGAGTTGACCACCAGTCTTTCCCCCCAGGAAGAGCAAAGAAGATAGTTCAAGGAACTCCTTGTAGTCGTCACGAGGTTGGCTTGCCTGAAGAGCGTTAGGTAAGTAAGTGAGCATCTCTTTTCTCATCTCTTGGAGTTGAGGGTTCTCGAACAAGCTGTCCGATGCTGAGACAAATGCTTCGTGGGGGAGAGATGGCCATTCCTTTTGAAATCGCTTAAAAAGGCCTGTTTCAGGACTTCCTGTTGAGCCAAATATTGAGGCAAAGACATCAGCAAGTACGACTTCAAGTATATGATGTCGACAACCGATCCAAACTAGCTCGTGACCCAATGCTTCTTCAATCCTGACACAGGCTCCGCGATGTAAACCGTGTTTGACGCAGTGGTATCGAAGACGAGACCTCTCACATGCTGTTCCACGTTCCATAATTTCATAGTTTGAAGGCATGCCTGGGCCTGTGCTTCTCCAGTTCCTTGTTTCATCTTTGGGACACCAAGCAGCTTCTCCTGTCCATTGAATGTTATAAGGATTGCTATCCGATGCACATTCGTCTTCTTCCCTTCAATGCCGGGGAGAAGCTTTCCGTCCCAATGGAGAAGGACAGGGTCTTCTAGAGAGAATGATTCTAGGTCTTCTCGAGCTGCCTGTTCTCGCCCACTTTCTCTGTAGCGATGAATAGAGCTCCGAGAGCACGTCATCCCAGACAGATCATGCCCCGCGGCCTGTAATACAGCTCCAGTTACGAAAACAGCATTCCGGTCAGAAAGATTGGTGCGATCCATTGCTCCAATGACTTCTGGAGATTGGAAAATGTTCGTAACCTTGTTCTTGGGACGCTTTGGTGCCGGAGCTTCAGACGAAGAAGGAATCGGAACCGATGGTCTATAGTCGTCGTCGTCTTGCAAAAAAAGGGAAGAAGAAGAAGAGGAAAGATCAATTGATGACACTCCTGCTTCTTCCAAATCTTTCTGTGTTGCTTCATGCCTTGCCTTCCTCTTGGCTTCCTTCTCCATTCTGGATCGCTTTCTGTCCTCTTGTGTAGTCGTTTCCTTATCAATGCCAGCCATGCTGCAAGAATTGACGTCCTTGCGCTGCATGGACAGGAAATTTCGGTCCTCAACGTTGACGATTGTGCTCATGGCATCACTGGTTGCAATGTCAAACAGTTCCTGGATGTCCGCTTTGAAGATGTCTTCATTCATTCTATCGCTGGCACGTTGCCTGGTCCTGTGCTTCTTGAGTGTTTTGTAGCGGTCTAAAAGCTTTGAAAGCTTGGACACAGGAGTCGATCCGTTGAGTTGGGATCCGCGCTCGGGTCCAGACTTCAATCACCCTCTGGCATGCCTGGTTCAGAATGTCGGAGGTGGTTTGCTTTTGATTGATGTGGTGGTATTGCCCCAAGAGGAGGGCGTCAAGGCATGTAGGGAGCCTTGACGTGGATAAAGTTCTAGTTGCCATCCCTAGAAGCCAAACTTTTGGAATTGATCGAGTTTGAGCCATCGGACCTACGGAAGAAAAAGTACATTATATAATATATATATTCAGAGTGGGGTGACCTCTAAATATTCACCAATCACGCTGCAATTTTGCACAGACCATGTGGACACTAAATGGACAAAAACCACACTTGTGGAGACTAAGACAATTTTGAAATTTCCCCCTATGGATTTGGACCACCCTAATATATATATATATATATATATATATATATAATATATATACATTCAACTGCAAAGAACACGCAGTATAAATAACGTAAAGAACGACGCTTGTATAGGAGATATTCCGCGCAAGACGAGAGAGAGAGAACGAAACAAATGAAAAAATGAGGTAACCACCTAGGAATCGAACCCGGGATCTTCCGATTGCCGGTCAGACGCGATACCATTACACCATGGGCCTCACTCTTCCAAATGCCGTAATTCTTCTATATACTCGCAGAAACCAATGCCCCAAGGGGGCACCTCCCGCATGCCGTAACATTATATACATTCAACTGCAAAGAACACGCAGTATAAATAACGTAAAGAACGACGCTTGTATAGGAGATATTCCGCGCAAGACGAGAGAGAGAGAACGAAACAAATGAAAAAATGAGGTAACCACCTAGGAATCGAACCCGGGATCTTCCGATTGCCGGTCAGACGCGATACCATTACACCATGGGCCTCACTCTTCCAAATGCCGTAATTCTTCTGCATACTCGCAGAAACCAATGCCCCAAGGGGGCACCTCCCGCATGCCGTAACATTATATACATTCAACTGCAAAGAACACGCAGTATAAATAACGTAAAGAACGACGCTTGTATAGGAGATATTCCGCGCAAGACGGAAATGGAGTCGAGAGAGGTTTTGTTCAAGCTGTCTAGGAGAAAGGTCATTATGGTCATTCGAGTTGGGCAGATTCTCGGAATTCCTTTCCTCTAGCGAATTGTGTTTTGGTTAATTTCAACTTTTAATTGAATTGTTTCGTAAATTTTCATATTGTTTCAATTTTTTTCGCATGGAAAGAGACTCGTGTGTTTCGTAAATTTTCATCTCGATACAACTTAGATATTATATATATATATATATATATATATATATATATATATATATATATATATATACGGGTTTGGGAATGACGATCGTCGAATTGTTTCATAAATTTTCATTTCCGTTCGTTTTTCCCCACTGATATTCGAATGTTTATAATGAAAATTGAGTCACAACGAAATCTTTTAGTTGGAGACAACTCACCATAATAATGGTAAAAAGTGGATTGAAGTGAAGGGAGACTTAGGGATTGGGGGGAAGGTCTCTCATTATGAGTTGCTGTTCACAACGAAATCTTTTAGTTGGAGACAACTCACCATAATAATGGTAAAAAGTGGTATCTGGCAACCGAATTGAAGCTCTTTCCGAAGAACAGAATAAAATAATTATCATCATATGTTTTCACAGAAAACAGTTTTTACTTTTAAACTTAAATCATTGTGATTAAATAAACACATATACAGAGATTAGTTTAAATAAGTTATTAATAAGAAGGAAAGAATAAAACGAAAAATTATTTAATATACGCTTTATTTACGTTTGTTATTATTTTTTAATTTAATATGCGTCATAATTAGTTGGGTATCCCTTATAAAAATTCATTTTCTGTCTAACGAATTATTTATTGGGTAACTTTGTTAATTCTGTTATATTACTAAAATATATTGAAAGTTGCCTTTACTTTCAATCAATCCGGTTGATAATTACTTTATAACTTGGGAGTTAAACTTTTAAAAGATGCTGTAAACTATAAAAGCATCCTGATCTTAAGTTAGGCATATCAATAATATATTTTTAAGTCATACGTAAATCTTTCTGAAACAGTGAAATCATTGTTGAAATGCTTTATTTGATGGAGCTAATCGTTAAACACTATATACATCTATTGTAAAACACTATAAACATCTATATATAGATGGGGCTCGATTGATTAACTATATAAATATATTATGGTTTTTTATATGCTTTGTGCACAGACAAGCGTGTGTTTCATAATTTCTCTTCATTTGAAGTGAAGGGAGACTTATCAGGGATTGGGGGGAAGGTCTCTCATTATGAGTTGCTGTTCACAACGAAATCTTTTAGTTGGAGACAACTCACCATAATAATGGTAAAAAGTGGATTGAAGTGAAGGGAGACTTATCAGGGATTGGGGGGAAGGTCTCTCATTATGAGTTGCTGTTCACAACGAAATCTTTTAGTTGGAGACAACTCACCATAATAATGGTAAAAAGTGGTATCTGGCAACCGAATTGCAGCTCTTTCCGAAGAACATCACTACAGATTTGTTTGTGGGTACTTCTTGAAGTTCAAGTTAATGTTATATTTGATTCTAATCGTTAAACACTATATACATCTATTGTAAAACCCTATATACATATAGTGAAACACTATATATATATATATATATATATATATATATATATATATATATATATATATATATATATCATAAGCTGTTTAAAAGACTGTATATATATAATTATAGTAAACGAAATAAACTAGTTAACCATAAAATTAATTATTTTCTATTATGAAGTTTTCGAATTATGGAAAGGTATGCAATTAATAAAGATTGAGTGTGTATTTATTTAATATACAGAATTTAATTGGAATAACTACCGTCATATTGTGTTACACAATGGATGATTAATATTTCTGGAATACATGGCGCTATCTGATGGTGCGATCTGGCACATCAGCACCCGATTACATGGCTTGATGTGGCAACTCAGCATCTGCATACATGGTGCGATCTGACAACTCAGCAACTGAACACATTGCGCTATCTGGCAACTCAGCCAGAATAGAGGCTTATAAAAGACCGAGAAGTTGATGAAAGACTCATTCCAGCTCGGCTCCCAGCCGAGCAAGGACCTCTGGTCCTTCTCTTTCAGGCCCTTTGGTAAAACCCCTTAGTGGCCTCTTAGGTTAGGAAAACGAAAATAACTTGGGGGAGAACTCCTCTCTCTCCTTCAGGTGTCTCTCTCTCCTACAGGTGTCTCTCTCTCCTTCAGACGTCTCTCTCTCTCTCTCTCTCTCTCCTTCAGGTCTCTCTCTCTCTCTCTCCTACAGGTGCCTCTCTCTCCTTCAGGCGTCTCTCTCTTCTTCAGGTGTCTCTCCTTCAGGTGTACCCCTCCCCCCTTGGCTCAGTCAACTGGCTGATTGCTGGATTCTGGCTGATTAGGAGCCTATAAAACAACGCCTACTCGGCTGAAGTCTTAATATGCACTTGGCTCCTGCCAGGTGAACACCTCTCCTCCTTTCTCTCTGGCCCTTTGGGGGGAATAGCTTGGGGAGGCCCCCAAGTTGCATGCCCCTTGCAACCTAGGTTGGCAACAAAGGCCAGTACTCTTTTTCTTTCTTTTTTCTTTTTTTGCAACCCCCCACCCCCTCCCCCCTTTGCAACATTACGTCATCACTTGCAACATTCTTGCACTCTCCCCTTTTGCGGCTATACTACTTACATGGTGCAAAAAACCTTGCAGAACTGTGGAAAAATCATTATGAAACCCTATTTAATTGTCTCGGGGGGGGGGGGGGGGGGTACACTAAATATGCCTAAAGGTAGCACGCTCTGAGGAGCTACTAATTAATGACTCAGAAATCTGGCAGGCTATTCATGAGTTAGATGCAGTGGTGTAGTGCTGTGGGAACGCGTGGGAATGGCGTTCCCTACTTCTTTTGGTAGACGGAACGGCATTCCCTCACTATTTCAAATAAATCCGAACTTACAAATCTCTAACGTCATGAAATTTTAATTCCCACCCCTAGAAGAAATATGAGAAAGAATCATTAACTGTTTCATTTCTTTTAGCTTCGACTGAGGCAATGCTAGCCTATAAAGATCTGGTGAAACAGTCACCACGGCGTAACAGTTGTTAACTTTTTTTAGTTAATCATTCCAGTTGTTAGCTATTTTTATTGATCGTACTGGATGTCGTATATCTAATGACACTGGAAATACTGCATCTTCAACCTTGGAATATATCCTAATATCCAGTGCATATGACCTCAAAATATCCCTGAAATTGGTCAGATTTCAAAAGATTTCCCGGGGGGCTTACAATGCCCCCGGACCCCCAGCTGTATGGGCTCGCCGCGCTCGCCATTGTCCCCTCCGCATCTGAGTAACACTTTCAAAATGCGTTCCCTCACTTCTTTGTTTAGCACTACACCACTGGTTAGATGATAACAAAAGTTGTGGCCTTGATAGCAGACAAGCAGAACATTTAAAATGTTGTAGCCCTTATATAATACCTATGCTTGCATGTGTTTCACAAGCTGTATGATACATGGGTGCTTGTCACAGTCCATTTTGTCAGTTGTATTGTTGCCAGTTGTTAAAAATAACGGTGCTAGTATCTGTGATAAGAATAATTATAGGCCAATTGCACTTGCCAGTATACTTTCTAAAGTGTTAGAATATGTCATTTATAATAGGATACGCACTTACTTGCAGACATGACAATCAGTTTGGCTTTAGAGTGAAACATGGTACTGACATGTGTATTTATATGCTAAAGGAAGCCGTCCCAAAGTACAAGATGTCAAACAGCATGTATATTCGTGTTTTTTGGATGCATCAAAAGCATTTGATAGAGTTAACCATCACAAACTTTTCAAAAAACTCTTGTGTCGAGGGGTACCTAAATATACACTTAGGATACTTGCATTCTGGTATACAGAGCAGACCATGTTTGTAAGATGGAAAGGCACTGTATGACCAGGTTTTAAGGTGACTAATGGTGTTAGGCAAGTAGATATATTATCACCCCATCTTTTCTGTATATACATGGATGACCTTACAATGAACTAAAAACTGCACGTACTGGCTGTGTCATTGGAAAGGACAAAATTAATCATTTAATGTATGCTGATGACCGTGTTGATCTGTCACCCTCTCCCATGGATGGACTGAGAGTACTATTAGAGATATGTGAACAATATGGTATAGAAAATTACATCACCTATAATGGGGTTAAAGAGTTGTATTTGATTTTTAGGTGTAATCTACTGAAACATGTATCATGTCTGTCTTTGAAATGAGTGGGTAGATTATACCTGTCAAAGACATATGTAAATACTTAGGTCATGTAATTACTCACGAGCTGCGAGATGAACTTGATATTGAGAGGCAACGTAAAAAGCTGTATATACAGGGTAACACGCTAGTAAGGAAATTTGGTATGTGTTCAGAATCAGTTAAAATTTATCTGTTTAGAACTTACTGTACTGCATTGTATACATCCCATCTGTAGTGGAACTATACAAAAACTGCTATGAATAAACTCTGTTGCTTATAATAATATTTTTCATATGCTATGTAGGGAGCCAAAATGGTGCAGTGCCAGTTTTATGTTTACTACGCGTAACCTACCTACCAGCCAAATGTTAATCCGGAAGAATATAATAATTTCATTACTAGGGTCCAAAACAGCTTTAATGTGTTAGTGTACACTGTACAATGTCCTGTCTTCAGATACTGTGTACCTCTCACCTATATGGCAGTCTTGGTTCAGACAACTGCTGGTTTACAATACCTTATTTTTGTAATGTAGCAAAATATTATATATGCATATTAAGTTGTGTTATAATAAGTGTTATAGTAAGTGGCTATGTTATAATAAGTGTTATAAGAGGTCTCCTGTAATAACAATATACATAAAATTGTCAGATAATTAATCAAACAATATGCCAGTATGCTAGGTTAAGTGGCTATGTTAGCCTTATTTTTGTAAGATCGTACTTGTATGTTAGGTTAAGTGGCTATGGATTGTGAACGATCCGCAATAAAGATGTTTTATTTGTTTGTATGTTATAGGGCAATGTGAGGGGGCGGGGTTTAGTGCTGATGTACATAATTTTTTAGGTGGTGGTTGGATAGGTGTAACAGAGTGTTATGGGGGTTTGGGGGTTATAAATTTTGGTGGAAAAAAGCATTACATAATTTTTGAATGGTCCCTTAGGGCGGCGGCGGGGCGGCGGCGGCGGGCCGGCTGAGTGAGTATATGACTACAAAATTTGAATCAGGAAAATATACGGTGCTACATTGGAAGCAACGGATTTTTTAAGGTTAGTGACAACGTACGTGAAAATCATGATGGTTTTTAAATTTCATATTATATATAGACCTTAACACAAAACAACTCGCATTTAATAGAATATGGAGATCCACTTTAAAATTACTTAATTTTTTAAGTTTGAGTGTTCTTCTGCTTAAGGTGCTTCAATCCTACTGGATTATTGACACCATTTTTTTCTTTTTGACTTCCCGAAGGAAACCTGCAAAATTATATATAATTTCACGGGTGTGAACTGAATGTGCATTTTTTGTCAGGATAAATTGAGCCGCTTGAAGTGTATCTGGTTAAGAATTATAGCAAGAGAAAATGCAGTTATATTAAAATTTCCAAACGCATTCAAATTAAAAAATAGTAGAGAGTTCTTTTTGTAAATTAATTAGTTCTTATTTTACAATGAATTTAAATTTTATTAAGGGGTAACACTTTTATATTTAGTTTACTTGAATACCAATTCAATATTTCTTTATTTATTTCAGAATTCTTTTGAATTCCTGAGTTTACAATTATAATAATCACAATACTTTCAATTTAAAACATCTGTATATTTTTATGAGTATGTAAGATAGCTGGTGAGGAAAGCTATATTTTGGGGCCTCTTTGCGAGTCACCCGTTCCCCACGTTGGGCTTTCATCATGAAAAAGAAAAACTATAGTATTTGTTATTCATTTACCATTACTTATTCGGACCATAGTGGATTTAATTTTCCCAGATTTCCTTGTTCCATATATATAGGGTGTCTCAGAAGTTGCGCACCATAGGCTTATTCACATTTATGAGGTTTATGAGTCGAAATGGTTTATAAGTGATGTTTAATTACAATATATGTTCGATAATGTTCGAGTAATAAAATTAATAGTATGTACAATTAATAAAAAGGCTATCCTAAAATAATTAAATTGAATGAAGCTACATTAGCCAATGGTGTCTCAGAAGTCGCGCACCATTGGCTAATATAGCTTCATTCAATTTAATTATTTTAAGATAGCTTTTTGATTAATTGTACATACTATTCATTTTATTATTCGAACATTATCGAACATATATTGTAATTAAACATCACTTATAAACCATTTCGACTTGTAAACCTCGTAAATCTGAATAAAGCTTATAGTGTACGACTTCTGAAACACCCTATATATATATATATATATATATATTTTAAGTTCGGGAAGAACCGATTCGCCTCTATTTAAAAGGGCATATCTCGGCGGAAAAACAAAGAAAAAGTGAGAGGAAAGACAGAGGAAAAAGAAAGGGTGGAGGGGACAATCGAAGTGGAAAAAGACCAAGGATGACAAGGACTGCAGGGTCGAGCCCCATCATCCTTGGGTGCTAGGGCCGTGATGGCGCACGTGAAACCTCTAGGAACAAGCACGTACAAACGAGCACAAAGAGCACTCAAGAGCACGAGCTTAGAACCCCCTTGCGGGGTATATATAGGGAACCACCACAAATACTTAATCATGAATCAGGGTGGCAGGAAACGAAAAGGTGGAGTACCACAGGGATCAGTGTTAGGTCCATTACTTTTTATTGTATATCTGAATGATTTAGAAAAGGGATTAGGGAGTAGAATATCTAAATTTGCAGGTAATACAAAAGTAGTTGCTCCAATTACAAATATAGAAAATTCTTATAACTGAAAAAAGTTAGATTAGTTGCCTGTGCTAGTAAATGGCAGATGGAGTTTATTGTTCAAAAATGCAGTCCTCAGTTTTGGCAGAAATAATGCAAACTTTAGTTATGAGTAGGCTGACCATATTTCCTTGAGACAAAAACGGGACATTGGGATGGCAAAAAAGGGACGGGGTTATGTAATATTCTGTATTCATGAAAAAGTAAGTACATAAACATATTGAGCTTACAATTATTCTTCAGTGACAGAACCCATACAAAAATTTAGGTAGACGTAGTACTGTCCCATTCAAAACGGTACGTATGGTCAGCCTAGTTATGAGATGCAGGGAAACTGGTTAGACTTGAAACAAGGCAAATGAAATGTTAAGTACAGGGTGTGTATAAAGTAACGCGAGTGAAGAGACAAATTCGATTTGAACTGGTTTAAACTAGTTTTAACTTGTTTTTTAACTCGTAAAACATTTTCAACACCTCTTATAAACTTTACTATCAAGTAAATATAATAATAATTCAAATCGTATTTGTCTCTTCACTCGCGTTACTTTATACACACCCACACCCGGTAGTTGCTCCTTGGTTAGTTTTATGAAAAAATTGGACGCTTTCGTAATGAGACAATTTGTAAATAGTGTAAATAATGTTATGTAGATTTTGGTAGTTCCTAAATAGTTTAAGGTTACTTAGCTGACTCGAAATTAATATTTTGTAAAATATCACTATAAAATGTAACTCCAGATCGTATATGACCCGAATAACCTCGTTAGGTCCGAGTGACTTCATGTTTTCTATACGTAATGTAATGAAGTCAGTGCAGTTTCTAAAGATTTCAAATCGTTCTATAACACCACCCAAAATGGTTGAATGAGGTTGTTAAGGGTACATATTAAGCGTATGACAAATATCTATCGAATTTTGCCTCTGTTATTATAGATTTTTCCACTTATGTGCCAAGATTTGAAATTTATACCAAACCTAATTCAATTTTGGGTGCTTTATTTGGCTTTCTTTCGCTTTGATTTTCCTCAGACGAATTTTATGGCCTTTAAATTTCCAATTGTTATTATTATTATTATTATTATTATCATTATCATTATTATTATTATTTCCCGACAGGGATAACTCTATAGGACACGGGGAAAGAGAACAAAATTCCTGAACACTATTTCAAATGAGTAATTTGTTAAATCGAGTGGAACTATTTTTATGAGAGAGAGAGAGAGAGAAGAGAGAGAGAGAGAGAGTTACAAGGAGTTACAAGGAAAAGAAGTACCTCAAAAGGCCTTGCGGCCCATACCGAGGAGGTACCAATGGCAACGGGTGCCAGGGAAAATTTTGTGGAAGTTTATTTTTCTTTCAACTATCCTAGCAGTAGTAGAAAACTGGATAGAAAAGTAGAAGGCTCTCTCCCCACCCTCCGCTCCCTCCCTGCCAGAGGCAGGTACGGAAAAAGGTTGAAGAAAATACCTTGACCCTGGAAAAGTAGCCAAGGAAATTTTACAGGAAAGTGGAGAATATATAAATAGCTCTATATTTAGCTTGCTCACAGAGACACCGAGCAAGCGAACTCCTGCAGAGTTTTCTGAGGTTTTAATCTTAAACTATGAGTGTGTTCAGTACTTTGTCTAGCCTATTTTTAAACAGATTTACACTTTGACTGGAAACAACCTCTGAGGGAAGTTGGTTCCAGATATTAACTATTTTATAGGAAAAGAAATTTCCGCAGACTGAGGTCCTAAATGTCTTTACACACTCAAATAGTGTGCAAGATTTCGTCTACCCTTTTCTTGAACTGATCCACAGAGGAACTGTTCACAACTTCCGAAGGTAACCTGTTCCATGTGTCACAGATCTTATACGTAAAGTAATTCCCACACACACTAGTCCTAAACCGTTTCAAATCCAACTTCCAACCATTGTTGCGAGTTGGGTTATCATTTAAACTAAACATACTTCTAAAATCGACATCGTTGAACCCGCGTAAGAGCTTGAAAACCTCGATCAGTTGACCGCGCAGCCTCCGAGTTTCAAGCGAAAACAAGTTCAGGGCGCGTAACCGTCGATTGTAGCCCATATGCCTAACGGAAGGGATTAACTTTGTGGCCCTCGCCTGCACTCGCTCCAGCCTCTCAATATCTTTCCTGAGGGTGGGCGACCAGAACTGCACAGCATACTCCAGGTACGGCCGAACAAGGGAATTGTACAGTGAGAGCACAATCTCCTTGTTCCGAAACTGAAATTGCCTCCTGATATAACCCAATAGTTTCTGGGCTTTCTTTTCCACCTCTACACACTGTTTCGTAAACTTAAGGTCGCTGCTAATTAGCACACCCAAGTCCTTTTCTAAATCAGTCACCTCGATATTACTGCCCAACAAGAGTAGTCCGACTTGAGAGAGAGAGAGAGAGAGAGAGAGAGAGAGAGAGAGAGAGAGAGATAAAACGCCAAAACTTTACGACTTAAAAAACTACTGTTGTCACTTTATAGCCATCCAACAACTTCTCAAATATTGAATTTTTACATACTTTACAATATGCGATATTTCACTTTATTTCAACTTTTAAAGATTGAGATTTCAAGCAAAACGTGTTACCACTTATATATATATATATATATATATATATATATATATACCTTACAACCTTACAAAGGTTTCGCGCGATGATTTCTCATTTCGCGAAGGTCAAGCTTGTCGCCCCTCCCCTCGAGTTGGCCTGGTGAAGTAGTGAGTTGAATTCTTGCGCTCTCCACCTCACATAGCCAGGTACCCGGCTCATCGGGGATTGTTCTGAGCCAGGCGTCTAGTCTTCTTTTGAAGATGTCCACTGCAACTCCCTTCGTGTTTCTTAGGTCTTTGGGCAACTGATTAAACAGTTTTGGTCCTCTCACTACAAAACTATTTTCTTTCAGGGTTAAGGATGTTCCCTGTCTCGCCTTCAATTTGGGAATACGACACGGTCTACCGCTTCTACTTTCCACCGTTGTTTGGGGAGTTATAGGATTCAGAGTAAGATTAGGGACTAGTTTCTCCATTATTTTCCAAGTGTAAATAATGGTGTATCTCTTCTCCTTTCCAGTGAATATAGGTCTAGTTCTCGTAACCTTTCCCAGTAATTTAGTTCTTTGCACCCATTGATCTTGGCTGTGAAGCTTCTTTGGATCCCTTCCAGTTGTCTAATGTTTTCTTTTTTATATGGGATGTTAGGACCGAGCAATATTCCAATTTGAGTATGATCAGGGTTTTCAGTAAAGGAATCATTACATTCCTATCCCTTCGTTTAAAGGTTCTCAATATCTGACCCGTTATTCTCTTTGCTCTGTTTACTGCTATCTTATTTTGTGTTTCAAATTTCGCATCATCTGTCATTACAACCCCTAAATCTTTTGCTCTGGGATTTCTCTGAATTTCCTGTCCATTTGGGGTATAATATTCCATGGATTTTAGGTCTTCTCTTTTTCCGTACCGTAATAGCTGAAATTTCTCGGTGTTAAACTTCATATTGTTGTCTTCCGTCCACTTGTAGATTCTGTGTATGTCGCAGTGATGTAGGTCTCGAGATCGGTCTCGGTCTCGAGACCGATTCAATTTGCAGATCTCGATCTCGATCTCGGTCTCGATCTCGGTCTCGACATACGCGGTCTCGGTTTTTCTCCCCGAGACCTTTCGAGACCTCTCGAGACCGTAATGAAAAATACATGTTATTGGCATACTCATGATGGTGGGTTGGTTGAACAGACACAATTCAGAATGTTTATGAAAGTTTGTAAAAGTAAGGGACTCTAGGTATTCACTAATCAGTCACCCTGTTTTGAGTTGCCATGTTGTCTTGCAGGGGGGTGTGGGTCTGGATTTTTTTAGGTTAGCACTACAAAAATTTGTCCCCCCGCCCCATCAGATTAATTTTATTGAAAATGGAAACACTAAGTAGAGAATTATACATTATATATATACTGTAAGTATATATTATAAGGCCACTTAGTTGCCAAACGGCGTGTCAACCTCTGTGGCGTGATAAAAACGACTATCCTCCCATCCAATATGTATTTAAAAAAATAAAATGCTTCACACAAAAATAATGCAAGAAATACAGCATAAAGAAAACAGTACCGATAAATTCAATAAAGCATAGAATAACTCAACAATATCAAAGCTATCGGTCCAAGCAGAAGAACGTGAAACTGGGAAGATTTTGAACCGCAGGGAACAGTTGCGGCGGTACCTCTTAGAGATCGATGAATCTCATTTTTAGACAACTGCTCTCCAATAAAGTTTTGGCACCAGAAAAGGGATAAATTCTCATCACTGGCCAATATTGCCATGACTGTTTTAACAGTGCCTGCCTCTAGTGCTCCAATTGAGCGTGTATTTAGCCATGGAGGCATAATAATGAGGCCCCACAGAAGTCGAACTTCAGCAGATCTTCTGAGCATGCTGATGTTCCTTAAGTGTAATGAGCACCTATCATGCTTTAAATAAATGCACAAGTCAAACTGGGTAGTGGGTACGTTCATTAAACCTTCTGTAACAGATATAAAAGAAGTAAATAAATAAATAAAAAGTATGTATATATATATATATATATATATATATATATATATATATATATATATATATATATATATATATATATATATATATGTATATATATATATATATATATATATATATATATATTCATTTGTTAATTTATAGGCTACACTTTTTGCATCTGAGAAAGTAGTTATTAGTTTATTAATATACTTAACATAGTCTAATTTCCATAGTAGTGTAAAACAAATTGAAATGGCATGAGCTTGGTCTCGATCTCGGTCTCGAATTTTAAGGGTCTCGACCTCGAACCTTTAATCTCGGTCTCGATCTTGGTCTCACAGGATCAGGTCTCGGTCTCGGTCATAGTCTTGGACTTGGTGGTCTCGGCTACATCACTGGTATGTCGGTTTGTAGAGATCCTATGTCTTCTGGGTTTCTTATTTTTCTACTAATCTTTGTGTCATCCGCAAAGGATGTTACTGTGCTGTCTCTGTTAATGTCCTCATCTATGTCAGTTAGCATGATTATGAAGATAGTGGAGCTAATATTGTTCCTTGTGGTACCGAGCTGAGTACCTCTGATTCTGATGAAGATACTCCTTGTACTGTAACGACTTGCCGCCGCTCACTAAGGAAATTATATATCCATTTCCCTACTTTTCCTGTTATTCCCATATATTTCAGTTTATGTATTATGATTCCGTGGTCACACTTGTCGAACGCTTTAGCAAAGTCTGTGTATAGTACATCATAGTTTTCATTACTTTCAAGTGAACCAGTAATGTTGTTGTAGTGTTCCATTAGTTGTGATAGGCATGATCTGCCTGACCGAAACCCGTGTTGGTTATCATTGAATTTTTTCTGAGTTTCCAAAAAGTCATAGATTTTCTGTCTAACTATTCTTTCAAATATTTTAGTGAGATGGGATTTAAGCGATACTGGCCTATAGTTTTTGGCCTCGGATCGATCTCCTCCTTTATATATTGGGACTATGTTCGCGCTCTTCAGGATGCCCGGTATTTCTCCCGTGTCTAGTGATCGTCTCCATATCCAGTATAGGGGCTCAGTGATTGCATTCTTGCAGTTTTTGATCAGTGTGGCATTCCATTTATCCGGTCCTACCGCTGAGTGTGTTTTTAGTTTCCCTATGGCTTGTGTAATATCATCCGTCGTAAAGTCGAAATCCGTTATACTTTCCCCTTGTGGTTCTTCTTCAAAGAACGCGTTTCTATCGCATATCAATTTGTCAGTTTTTGGGATACTGAAAGATGATTCGTACTGAGCTCTTAATATTTCAGATACTTCTGTTAGATCATCAGATAAATTACTGTTCTCATTTTTTAAAGGTCCGATAGTCGCATGGGTTTTCGACTTTCTTCTTGCGAAATTATAGAAGTACTTTGAGTTAGCCTTTATCGCTTCTATAGCGTCATCTTCTTTTTCTGTATGCTTCTCGATTAGTTCCTGTATGACGACATCGATACTTTGTAGTTTATCATTTAATATTTTTCTGTTGTTGTTATCTTTACAATTACTTAATTTTGCAGTCACTCTTTTTCTCTTTCGGAACAATGCCCTCTTTTGTCTTTAGAACCTGCTTCTCTTTCCTCTTTGTTGTATCTTTGGGACATGTTTTTCCACAATTTCTAACGTCTTCTCCTCTAACGTCATTAGCATCTCCTCCGTTGTCTTGGCCTCGAAAATGGTTTTCCAATCTATTACTTCCATGCTGGATGTCACATCTTCCCAGTTTATAGCTTTGGAGTGAAAATTAAAAATTTCGAACTTGCTTCTTTCTGTTGTGCGTGTTCTTTCCTTTCCTGTTGCCTTTATATTAGTTATTTCAATGATGTTGTGGTCCGATATCATAGTTGGGGATATTTCTACATTATCAATTAGATTACTGTTGTTTATGAATACCAAATCTAGGCAGTTGTTTTTTCTTGTGTTTTCTGTTATTTCTTGCGTTAACATAAATTCATCAGCTAGAGCTAGTAGCATTTTTACCTGCTCCTGGTCTTCTCGTGTGGCCCCCTTGTCCTGGTGTATACATATATTTTTTCCTATCCTTTTATATTTCATGAATGGGAAATTAAAATCACCACAGAGAGAAATATTTGGGGTTGGAGAGTGTAAATCTTTTGCCACGTTTCTTACATCTGTAATGGAATCTGAAAATTTTGAGGTTGGCGTGTTTGGGGGTCTGTACATTACAATTAGTACCATATTGAATTTTTAAATTTTTGTTGCTACACATTCTACGTAGTTGTTTGAGGTACTTATAGCCATTTCCGCTATGTGCCTTTCGCGAGTGTAAATAACACATCCTCCTTTACGTCTCACTGTTCTGTCGGCTCGGAGGATGTTATAGTTGTCAGTTTGTATTTCCTTTTTATCAATACAGGACTCACAATTTTCACAGTTCGCGTGGCAGTCCTTTAGATGAGTTTCCATGAGGCAAGCAAAGTCTGCTCTGGTTTCTTGCACGAGTCCTTTCAGATATACAACTTTGTTCGCGGAATGGTTTGATTTAAGGCCCTGTATGTTGGCTAGGATTATTTTTATTTTTTCTTTCTTTTTCGCATACAGGTGGCTCCGATTTGTTTTCCAATGGGGGTGCCGGTTTCGTTGCCTTGTGGTCCTCCGAGAACTTACCTCTTTTTATCTTTGTCGGTACCTGTTGTCCCGATAACGCATGAAGTGCCTTTGTTCGTACCTTCTGTCCGGCTCTCGGATTCCTATATTTATATTTGTCAGCTGGTTTTGTAATTGCTGAATAGTATTTAGCAGCTGAAATGTGTTGGCTGCGTCTAAAAAATTGGCACTCTTCTTTGATGTTCGTTTTTTTTGTTCCCTCGTTGCGTTCCTTTGAGGGTGGTGGTATCGGCATTTTTTTTCGTATTTGCATCTCCCATATCTTTCATAAGTGTTGCAGACCGGAAGATGGTGGAACATGCATTTCTTATCAAATTTGCAGTATCCACTTGTGTAATGCGTTTTGCATAATGTGGGATGTGCATATGTCGCGCGGGTTCGCGGGCCATAGCCCGCTGGCGACTTTTAGGATGAATGCACTTTGGACAATCCAACGAAGGTGGTCCTTGTTGGTTAAGCTCGGCCTTAGCCGTAGAACATCCGAGTAACAATAATGTGACACCGCGTTGAGAGAATAGAGTGCCTCTCTCGGAAGGGTATAAATCACAAGTTTTCCCTTTTTGTCAGTCCTTTATTTTTTTTCACAAGGGGGAAAAATCACTTTTTTAAACTATTAATGTATTTCTTTTACAATACCGAGTAATTGAAAAAAATCAAATCCTTTCACTACACTTTGTTTAGAGAGTGATTAACGGACAATTGCTTACTTAAAAAAAGACTCAGGGTCCCAGCCCCACCGGCTGGCCCAAAGGCGGAAAACTGACTGCCTCCCGAATGCCGAGAGCGGGGCTTTCTCAAGGAGTTTCCTTTTGTCCTGCAGAAATTCCCATGGTGCCACGTTTTACAAAAGATTATTAAACTTTGCAAAATTCCTACTCTAATAATGATATTAGCAAAAGAATTTATATAATTCGATATTAGCAAGAGAATATATATAATCGTAGTTTTACACTTAACTTCTTTGTGATTTATTTTAGCCGAAAAGAACATTTAGAATTTAGGAATATCTGTTCAAGATTATAGACGTGACAATACTGTTTTCGTTAGGGTTAGAGAGAGAGGCCAGATGGTCCACTGGGGCATCGAGGCAATCTATACAAACATTAAGAATTTAACGGATTAATATAATTCATATGAACAGAATAATATCTTTTAAAGGATTAATACTTTAATTGATACAAACAGAATTATATTTTTTTAACTTTTAACAGAAACTTACTTTTTCTGTGGAAACCCTTTTCCACATTATTATTAAAGAATTTTCCATACACTGAATACGAAAGATATCCACATACTAAACACGTGATTCAGTATCCAAGGTATGGAAATCGTGAAGGAAGTTGTTACTTTATGACGTCATAGTTATTTACTTTGTATGTACAGTATAAGTCATTATTGGGAGAAATTAGGGGAGGCGAATCAGAGAAATTAAGGGACATTCGCTTCTCACAGCGAACTTCTAATGGCACAAACATGGATACGGCTCAACCGTAGAAATGGTCGGTCGCATGGTTGTGACAAGTAGTATAGCCGCAAAAGGGGAGAGTGCAAGAATGTTGCAAGTTATTATGTAATGTTGCAAAGGGGTGGGGGTTGTTGCAAGGGGGGGGGGTGTTGCAAAAAATAAAAAAAAGGAAAAAAATTCCCCCAAAGGGGGGTGCTGCAGGTGCAACAAGGAAAACTTGGAGGCGGCGTTCCCCCAAGAGAAAGAAGGAGGAGAGGTGTTCACCTGGCAGGAGCCAAGTGCATATTAAGACTTCAGCCGAGTAGGCGTTGTTTTATAGGCTCCTAATCAGCCAGTTGGCTTAGAAGGCGTAAATGGCTTGCGTTGCCAGATAGCGCCATGTATTCATTTAATTCTAATCGAAGACTGAGTTGCCAGATACCACTTTCTAGCGATACCATTGTATACATTATTATAGGCTCCTAATCAGCCAGTTGGCTTAGAAGGCGTAAATGGCTTGAGTTGCCAGATAGCGCCATGTATTCATTTAATTCTAATCGAAGACTGAGTTGCCAGATACCACTTTCTAGCGATACCATTGTATACATTATTATAGACTCCTAATCAGCCAGTTGGCTTAGAAGGCGTAAATGGCTTGAGTTGCCAGATACCACTTTTTAGCGATACCATTGTATACACTATTATAGACTCCTAATCAGCCAGGTCTTAGAAGGCGTAAATGGCTTGAGTTGCCAGATACCACTTTTTAGCGATACCATTGTATACAT
The DNA here is from genome assembly GCA_023014485.1 of Bathynomus jamesi. Lineage (NCBI taxonomy): Eukaryota > Metazoa > Arthropoda > Malacostraca > Isopoda > Cirolanidae > Bathynomus > Bathynomus jamesi. Next base: position 17,928 of record JAJOZX010002889.1, on the reverse strand, counting down.
TATTATATTTCTTAAAAGTTGGTTTAGAATACCGGTAGTAGGTTTAGAAGCCGTAACATGATATAATTAAGTAAAACAACATTGCATCAATCTGTTTATTATAAATATATAGAAAATAAATATACATTTCAATTGAGGAATATGCATATAATCATAACAGTACAGGGGAAATATCACGCAAAATATATATAAATACATTTCAATAATAATAGAAAATATGCATATAATCATAACAGTACAGGGGAAATATCACGCAAAATATATAAATACAATTCAATAATAATAGAAATATGCATATAATCATAACAGTACAGGAGAAATATCAAGCAAAATATATAAATACATTTCACTTTTTTTTCAAAATACTAAACTCGGTCTTAATCGAGTTTACAATTACATCATTATTGCTCTGCATTACGCAGTATATGCGGCTTAATAATATTTCACCGCTTAAAGTATAGGGAAACCTGTATTCGATATGAAGGGCTTTCATATCGTTCAGTACTATTTTTGTTCCCACTTTACAACCGGTTGGTAAGTCATCTTTAAATACGTCTAGAATACAATCAAAAGCACGCACAAAGAGTTCATCGTTAGCTACATTATTAAACACAAGTTTATAAGCACGCTTTTCCAATCGAGGGTTTATTTCTACCGACTCGAGCTTTTCAATCGTGAACTCACTCAACATAGCGGCAATTGAAATAATCTTCTAAATCGTTACGACAACTGCGCGTTATATAAAGAAATAGTTCTTCAGGGTGAACGGTGTAGGTGAGCTCAGCCTTGTACCGATCAATTGCTTTGTGCCAAAGTTCATGGTATTTCAAAGAGGAACAAGAGCGTTATTATCAGAAGCATTCTTCCACATCAGCCGTATATCAATGCACGGCCGATCGTTATTTATACACAACGTACATACAACGGCGTATGAGGGTGCGTCACTAGTCTGCTCTCTTCTTGTACCTACGTTAGCAGGTATTTTATAACGATCTTCACTCCACTTCTCAACTATCACGAAGATTCTATTCATCTCCTCGACACTTAAATAAACCCGTTTGTTTGTTTGTTTGTCTACATTCCGTTTCCAGTACATAGCTAATGGTACCGGAATTACGCCTGAACACGCGCAACGATTTCGTCACGGACACATCGTACGAGGCGTTGAGAATGCTGCTCAAAGGAAGTTCCATCGTATTCGAGGAGCGCACGTCCACTCGGTTCAAGCTCTGAGATAACTATGAGCCGTGTGAGGCACGCAGGTAGGCAGGAACGGTTCGACGGGCGGCTGACTCGATGATACGTGAATGGGATTGTTCGTATGATCCGCGAGTCGTACCGAATTGTTGTACATATTTGTTTTTCCGGTACAAGAATTAATTTCATCACTACCAGCCTACGCACCAGACATTTTACCTCAGGATAAGAACTAGGAACATTTTATGCTTTACTAAACATCTTCACACTCCGGCGCACTATTTGAGAGGAACATATGCTCATATTTTTCCTTTCTGCCCATCAAACGATACTCGTCTCTAAACTCTGTTAAAAATTCACGCAGGGCACTAGCCACAACCTCACTACGAACCTCATCATGATATACATTAATATAGTGATAAAAATACTTAAGATTGTCCATGATCACGAGATTCACATTTTCAGTCGTAGGGTATGAGTAATCGACATGGTGTAGCATGACGTAATACCGCTTGTCACACCACCCATCCGCAAGACTCATTATCCATACCTGCTGCTTCTCTTCTGCACGCGTTGTTTCTTTTACTTCACGGTGTATGTGAGACTTTATAAAGTTTAGCTCTGCAGTATACTTCAGCACATCGTCTGTGCAACGAAAGCCTTCAACGGTCTCACCAGAACATCCGTAGAGTATTTGTACATCTTGGAACTTCGCACAATCCAATGTGTTTTTAAAAGAGGTATAGGAGGGAGGAATAGGAAGTTTTTCGGTATCCACCACATCCTGACACTTTGCTGAATACCATTTCATAAACGTTGTACAAGCAATATTAAAGGTAGCCATTTGAATACACGTCTGATCTGAATACACGTCTGATCTCTCGGGCTTACTGCAGTCGACTGACCACGCAGGGACTCCCAGATAGTAGCATGACTCACGGTCTTACAGTGGGCGGAGCTTAGAACTTTCACCTGCGCACACACACACACACACAAAGGAGAAAGTGAAACGCTAATTGAAACATGATTTATTTAATAAACGAGATATTCAAGTTATATATATTTACAAATATGATTTAATAAACGAGATATTCAAGTTATATATATATTTACAAATACGTGTAATAAATCAATAGATACTTTACAAATACGATTTAATAAATGAGATATTCAAGTTATATATATATTTACAAATACGTGTAATAAATCAATAGATACGATTATATACAAGACAAATACGTGAGAGTTAACAATAGAAGCATCATACGTTTTGGTATCCAAAGGGTACGGTATCATAGGTACCAGGTAACTGGTAACGTTTCCTATAGGTGTTACGGCACACCTTCGTACCCCTAAGTTCCTTCACGCCCCCCAGCTTCTGCGCCCGAAAATTGTGGGTGCCTACAATTAGTTGGGGAGGTTGTTCGCCCTCATCATCATCCAAACATACTAAATCCTTCAACGATTCAAAGTTAACAACCCGCCGATTCGCATGGTTGAGCGTAATACCCTTTGCCTTCACGATATATTTCATTTCCTCCCCCACCCTGACCCGTACCCCATAAGTCTTAGGTCCTGTTGAGACAAAAGAGTCGGCGTAAGCGTTGTCCCCATACTCGTCCTTGATCTCATCAGTGAGCTCGCCGAGGAACTCCCCAATAGCGGGCATGTATTCACCCTCCCTCTCTGTGAATATCACGCTATCTGTATCGGCATACAATACTCTCCACCCAAGAGAATGCAATAGACCCCAAAGTTTTATACGGGCGTAGGCTGTTGTGAAGCTGGCCACAGGTATGTTTGTAACCCTTGAGGTATCTGTGGCAAATTCAGTGTTGTTGTATTTTATTATGTAAGTATTACCTACATTCACGATCTCCATGACCTCTTTATCGGGAGCATTGGCATAATCCCAGACATCGCTATAACTTTGTGCCAAATGAATGCTCCCTCTGCCGGTATTCTGCGCAAATTTTCCCCACAGACTGTTTAGACACAACTTTGCACTAAAGCGCTTGCCAGGATTCTTTACAATTTGGACACGATCAAGTTGTATACCTTCGCGGTCGCGGTAACGTTGAATATAGGCAGACTTTTCATCTTCGGTATCAACTCCTCGCGGATACCCTGATGCCTCAACCTTATCCTTCAAAAAGGCGTTTATATATGGTGTGAAAAGGTTGGGTAGCTTCTGAAACCTCCACACCTCATGTATCTTCAGTATTCTATAACCATGGCGTACGGCTAGGGCCAGCTCAGGACTTGTATATACGCCTCTGATCTTACGCTGGTGGGGTATATGGCTACATTCGCCGTTATCCTCTTCCGCGCACTTCACGCACAGGGAAACATGAGCTTGTCGTCAATAACGACAGGTAAGATCGGCATCCATAAATTGCGTAGGGGGAGTACGTCTACGAAAGAGAGCCCAAAGTAACGATCATTCAAATTTTTTGAAAATTCATTGATGGAGGGTAGGCTAGGTCCCACCAGTTTCTCAGGAGCGCCCACGGGGTACGGATTGCTCTTCATCACGTATAGGTATAAAGAACAGAAATCGTAGTAATGGAGCTTCACGCCCTCCGTAGGTGGAAAGTATAGTCTGAAAGGATTTGTACGTCCTCCAAACAAGCTATCACCACATTTGAGAGGATCCAGCACCATTGAACGCTTGATCGTTTTATTTCCTCACGGTACACCTCGTCTGTCTCCATCCGTGCATCATATTCATGCTCCCACAAGACTTTGTGAGTGAACTGTGATCCTATAAGTTGATCGCGGGTGCGGATCGATGCAAGACAGTCGGCAGGAGACCTACAGTGGATATCTCCGGCGATTCCGCACTCAGGACGGGGGCATCCATGCCACCAGCAACCGTTAAAGGAGTACACAGTCTTCACACCAGTGACACGGTTTTCACTTAACCCATCAACCCAAAAAACACGTCCATTAATCTTAATGGGTACTTCACCCGTGTTGCGGGCGTGCTTTATGTATACACCTGTCTGTTGCTGTAGGTGTATGAGCCAGTAAATAGCCTTGTGTCCGTAACTGCGGGGGTTGTTTCGGTGAATAATGGCTAAGGTGTCTTTAGGCATGAAGTTATTCTTGAACACCGTAAAACATAATGATGCGATGGTGGTTGCGACTTGCAGTGGATCGCATTTGAAACGGGCTATGTACATCCTTCTAAAGGCCTGGAAACATACTCTAAGCACGCGCACATCATTCACGCAATAACGCTCACATTCATCAGCTATATTATAAGGGTTACTTTCATTAAAACTGTCGTAGTAGCGATCAAAGTCTTCACGTTCATCCATACAGTCAAAATAATGTTTGGGGGTGGTGGGCTTACGTAATTTAAAGTCTCGCTGGTGAGGAAAGTGTAAGGGAAGTATCCTTTGGAAACTTCAGCTGCTACTCCCATCACCTTGGGTAGCTTTGCTAATTTACAAGGTGTGAATAATAAAGTATCTTTAAATTGTACATTGCCTCTTATCTGCATCTGTATTAATTTGTTGCCTCTTTTCAATGGATCACCTGTAAATATCTCAGAGGATTCGTGTTCAAGCAACTCCTTATAAAGGAACTGCGTGTCAAACTTTGCCCCGTTATGGGCGAGAATATACACAGTCATTTTTTTTAACTTGTCGGCTAACTTGACAATATAGGACACAAATAGTTTCACAGGACTATCGCGGACATTCGTTTTAAAAACGTTTGTCCGTTTACCGCATTTGGGGCACTCGTCACATTCGATACCCATACACTCATCACAGATGGTCTGGCTCACAAGTAAATGTGGAATTACCTCTTTGGTTTCAGCGTTCGTATATGTTTCTATATCGTAGTATACAGTTATACAAGGGTTATTTTTAGGCTTAGCATCTTTCATATAACACATGCTTTACTCCATCCGCCTTATATTCCTCCTGGCATGTAGGACAGTGAATTACGTCACACTTGTGCTTAAATTTCCCCCAATTATCCACTGTGTGAAACATACCACATTCACAGATTCTCATTTTCCTGCACGTGCCAATTGATTTATGGAAATCAAAACAGCTATTATTGAAAAATGTGCGTCTACACACATCACAGTCTCTCTTCTCAGCTTCAACTACACGGCTTTCACATTTGGTGCTTTTACACTGCTCACATACCATGTGACATTCTTTACAATGTCTCACTATATCATCCGCAAACTCGAGGCACCCCTTACACAAATCATGATGACTCCCATATTTTCGACTTTTGTAATAACTCGCGTAAAGCCACCTTATATTACGGATCGGGAGATACGTTGTCCCTGACAATCCTAAAATAAGTAGGGGTCTTGTACGATCTCTCACACAGCTTTTAAAAACACACAGTCCTACGACGATCATCCAACCCAAATACAACTATGCGGACATTCATTTCCTGTTCTACCCTTCTCAGCTCTTCAGGACCCATATTACAGTCAAATTCAAGTTCAGTCTACAGCTAGTTTACGGGCACGCTCCACGACCGTAGGCAGCCAAATTTTTTGAGTCCGTGTATTTTTACAGTAAACATACGTGCTAAGAGTACTGCTATAAAGCCGCAACCACGATCGACGTTTATATGCTTTCGGTAAATAGTCGGAGAATTGAAGTTAAGAGTGTACGGTATGGCACTATGACCCGCAACACGGAATACACGGTCAATATTTACCGTGAAGTTGTCCATATTAAAGGCTATACTACTTTGGGAGGCTTGCATTATACCTCCTAATATATATTCTACATCTTCAGCCGCCAAACGTCTAAATGGCACTATCACCCAATAATCGTCTACATCACCGTCATCTGACCCGAATCCAAAGGACAGACTCGTCCTGACTTCACGCTCGTCGCGATTCTGAAGAGCAAACTCTACAATATGCTGTACAACCCGGCGTAGCCCGCGCTCAATTCCATTGCTATACATGGCTCTAGGGTCGACCCTGACTCTATACCGATTTCTAGTCAAGGCTGGGGTGGGGGCTGCGGATCGCACCAATTCCAGCGTTATAGCATCCTCAACAGAACGGGGGGCGGCAGATGAATGAATTAGTGGATATATTAGCGGAAGGTAGTGCTGATGGGGGGCCTGTTGCGTAGGAGGTTGAGGGTTGGGGATCTATTATTGTAGACTTAACAGAACGGGGGGCGGCGGATGAATAAGGGGATATATTAGCGGGAGGTGCTGCTGGGGGGCTTGTTGCGTAAGAGGTTGAGGGTTGGGGATCTATTACCGCTGCAACAGGCGCGTATTTCGGGCGCTTTATACCTGACGTGGGGTTCTCACACCTCCGCTTTGGACGTGCTACCGGCATCGCTGGTGAGGGTTCGTTGGCAGGGGAGGAGATCACAACTACACTGTCGTCGAGGTCATCGTAATGTCAATGATGGGTGCTCTACCTCATCGTCATTCACGATTCTGTGGGAGAAGAAAGCAAAATATAAGGAACAGCACTCAAAATTTGTAATATTTTGTAAATGACCCGCTTAGGAGTGTGACGTGTTAGAAAAGACTCTGTAGAAAAATTCAGATTCACGAGCCCATCCACATGTATTATATCTGGACCTACAGGATGCGGTAAAACTGTGTTTATGCTTAAAATCATTAAAGAAAAGGGAGAGATGTTCTCTAAATTTGTGCATAAAGTTATATGGTGCTATTCGACGTATCAATCAGTGTTCAACGAGTACCAAGATGATATTTTGTTCCACAAAGGCGTATATGACGTTAATTCGTTAAAGGGAAATGAACATACAATCATTGTAATTGACGATCTCATGTTGGAGATGGATAAAACGTTTGCCGAGACATTTACAGTATTCTCCCACCATCTTAACATAAGCGTGTTCTTCATCAATCAGAATCTATTTTTCAAAAATAGATACATGCGCGATGTGTCGTTAAATACGCAATATCTAGTTTATTCGCGCAACGTAGAGATGTATCACAAATTGGGGTATTAGCCAATCAAATGTTCCCGAATCACGTAAGGAGTTTTTGGAAGTTTATAAAGAAGCTACAAGCACGCGTTACGGATATTTGCTTTGCGACCTTCATCCGCGAAACACGTTTAGAGTGCTTCTGCGAACGAATATATTTCCAAACGAGCCTGAAACGGTGTATATTCCAGAATGACAAAGAGACTAAAGAAATACCGTGAATTAATAAAAATCTATCATCGACTGCCCCGGGCAATGCAGCAGATGTTTATTAAAAATATCGACGCCGACTTTTTAAAATGCATCTGTGAAATCTGTCTTAACGTTATAAATTGCAATGTATCAATGAAAACCCATCAGAAGGCTCGCCTACGCCGCTACAAGAACATAATACGTGCACTCGCTCGTAAAAGTCAAACTGTAGCGAAGAAAAAACGAATTATTGTACAAACAGGAGGGTCATTTCTCCCCATCTTATTTTCAGTTTTGGGTCCTTTACTGACTAGATTAATATAATGAAGAAAGTGGTAGTGATTCCCCACGAGGTGTACGCTTCACTGCAAAGGAATCCAGACACGGATCTAGATCCCCGTAAAAGCAGACTTAAAAGAATGGAAAGCGAATTGCTAGCTCTATTAAACAGTGAAAAAACACCTGATGAGAAAAGAATCTTATACCAAGAAGCTCTGCAGAAATTTCTTCACGAGTACGAAAATTATAAGAGCCCTACAGAGATTCCTGTGGTTATTAGGCACAGCACGGGGGACGATGACATGGCGACATAGGATCTGACCCCGACGATACAGCTGACCAACCAAAAAGATTAGCCACACAACATATCGAACATGTATTAAAAAGCACCCTCCCACATACATTGAGGAGTAAAGGCTTAAGTCTTTATAATCTATTGAATGAGAATCCCGCCATACAATGGACCGATACAGGCGAGATCATTGTGGAAGGATCAAAGGTACAGGGATCGAATATCGTAGACATTGTCCATGATCTGGTGAGAAAGTGGGATAGGCCATCACCATCAGGCTGGAAGCATATTAAAGCAAGACTACAACAAATAAATGTCCCTAAAACGTTGATAGGAAATCTGAACAGGTTAAAAGACTTGGAACATGCAACGCATGTGACACAATTGAAGACGCCGTCACCCCCGGCGGTAACACCTTTGAAGAGGAGCAAGAAGAGGTTAAACCAACCCTACCCACGTGCCTCTAAAATACGCAAATGGCTAACGTATTAACTAAACGCTATTATGACATTTCTAACCCATCCTCTTACGGCGGCATAGATAGACTGTACAGAAGTGTTTACGGAGTAGGAAAAAAAGATGTTGAAAGATTTTTGAGGGAGCAGGACGCTTATACGCTTCATAAGCCTGTGAGAAAAAGGTTTAAAACAGCCAAGACAACGGCTTCCTCGATTGATTCTATTTGGCAAGCAAGCAGATTTAACAGACATGCAAAGATATTCTGTGTATAACGATGGTTACCGCTACATTCTATTCATAATAGACGTATTCTCTAGATATCTGTGGCTAGTTCCTCTGAAAAATAAATCACCTGAAACAGTTGCTAAAGCCACCAAAACGCTAATGTTAAAAAAAACAGGGTTCCTGGCTATTTTTGTACGGATATGGGGAAGGAATTTATAGGCCGTGCTTTTCAGAACATGTTGACAGAGTTTAATATCAGCTATTACACAACCAATTCTATACATAAGGCTTCTTTAGCTGAAAGAGTTCAGCGCACCATAAAGGAACGCATGCACCGTTATTTTACACATAAAAACACACACAGATTTATAGACATTCTGGAATCATTGGCGTCATCCTACAACCGCTCACACCATCGCACGATTGGGACAACACCTAACGAAGTTTTAGAAAGAGGTACGCTCCCGAGGAGAGATGGATCACCACCACCACCACCACACTCTGCGCGCTTCAAAATCAATGATTATGTAAGGCTGTCGCGTTCGGGGAACAAATTCGCAAAGGGTTTTGAGCAAGGATGGACACGCGAGATTTTTAAAGTTAGGGCTATGAGACCTAAAGGTGAGATAATGATGTATTACATTGAAGATTTGAATGGAGAAGAAATCTCAGGAGGCTTTTACCGCGAGGAATTGCAGAAAGTTGCGTTTAATTTAGGAAAAAATGTGTTTAAAATTGAGAAAATTTTAGGAAGCAAAGGTTCAGGAAGAGAAAAATGTACCTGGTGAAATGGTTAGGGTACCCAGAAAGCTTCAACACCTATATAAAAGCTGATGCAATAATGAAGCTTAAATAGTATGCAACATGGCTCCTAACCATTTCTACGTCACACACTCGTCTTCCTCGTCCCTGTCTGTACACCCTAACAACACACTAGCCAACTTTGTAACAGAACTCCACAAGCACATTGAATTGGGTCGTGATTCGTATGAGGTGGGGATATGCGAAATTCAGCTGGACACCATCTTTTTAAATATTGAACATAAAGAAACCGTTTTTACGATTCTTAGAGACATTGACGAGTGTGAAAAAGCTGGGGTAGCTATGGATGAAACTATGCGCATCGCTCGGACTAAGATTGCACGGTATTACAGTACAGAAGTAAGACTAGGACCGGGTCAATATGGTTCGGCCGAGGATGTTGTGAGAGGCTTAAACGTAAGTTTAAGAAACTCAAACCTTACGAATGATTTAGTATACGAAATCGTAAACAACCCTGCACATACACTAATCCTAAAATCAAAGACTAACAGACGTATTAAAGACCATAGAAAGTTCCAAATTCTAGCCAATGGCCGATATAGCGCAGCCTTCCAAAGAGACACATTTCACGAGACACAGCATGACTTGTCCAGATTAATGTATCAATTGAAGATGGAGAAATTGGCTGAAAGGTCCCCAGACATGTGCTATATTTACAGTAATATAGTGGAGCACCAGTTTGTTGGGGATACCCAGGCACGCCTGCTGCGCATTCCTCACATCCCCAACCATAGAGGAAGGAGTTTGAGTATTACATATGACAGACCCCATTATGTGAATGTCGCAACTAATTTAATAACCAATATCTCAATATATATAAGAACGATTGAGGGTGAAAACTTCCCATTCGGTAACGGGAGCTTAACAGTGAAGCTACACTTTCGACGCAGAGTTATAATGGATAGAAAGCCTTTCACCGTCTATCGATGGGTGCGATACCAGCGCGGTAGTGGACTTGGGTCCATTTTTTCATCCATACTACGTACGGCTGTTCCTTTGCTGAAGAGGGGTGCCAGATACCTTGGAAAGAAAGCGCTGCAATCAGGTATTAACACTGCAGAAGACATATTGGCCGGGGCTAAACCTAAAGAGGCTCTAAAAAAACATTTAAAGCGTACACGGGACGAAATCATCAAAGATGCAAAGAGAAAAATGCGTGGTGGCGGGAAGAAGCGGGCTGCCCGGAAGAAGAAGGGGTCACGTGGTATTAAACGTAAAAGGCTATCAAAAAAGAAGTGCTGTAAGCGAATGAAACCTATGGTTGACCACTTTTTTGACTGATATAAGCTAAGGACATTGATCTCATGAATCATAGTTTGTTTACCACTTGTCGAGAGAGGAGTCACTATTTCGCCATGGCACGCTTCATCCACCCATGTAGTTCACAATGCTGTAAATCGGAGCTGTCCCTTTTTGAGCTACCTCCAACCCAAGTTTCTATTGAGCACAGTGACTTTATTACAATTAACCCTTTAAACACAATTAGTTCCCCGAGTGCACTATAGAATTCGTGATACCCAGCTCAGGTCCTTACTTTTTTGATCCAAGCTGTGTGCACATGTACGCTAAGCTACGTATAGCCCATTCTGATGGAACGGTCTGCGATGACAAATATGCTGTATACCCTGAAACAAACTTTCTGCACTCCATATTCAACCAGTGTGACGTATATTTAAATCAGACCAACATATCGGCAGGCACGGGGTACTATCATCTACGAGCCTATCTGGAAAATGTCCTCAACTTTTCCAAAGAAGCGAAGGCTACCTTTTTAAGTGCCGAGGGATATTATCAAACTAAAGATGAAAATAGTATAAAGGACAAATTTAAAAATTCTAAAAAGAAAATATACGAGTGTTTTGGACGGTTGCACACAGATTTCACTTTCCAGGAGAAGTTGCTTGTGAACGGGGTGGATATGAAATAAGCTCCCCCACCCCACTGAGCGTCTGAAGCTGTATAATCTGGATGCTGATCAAGAGCGAGGGTGCAAAGCCCGTTGTGGTTCACATTATGGACACATACCTCCGCGTACGGCGAGTGAAATTAAGTTCACCAAAACAACTAGAAATTGAGAAAAATTTACTAAACGCTACAGTGAAATATCCTATTAACAGAGTGCAAATCAAACTAAATACGGTTCCTGCAGGGTTGGCATCGAAGCAGATAGAAAACATTGCCCTGGGAAATCTTCCTAAAAGGATATTAATCGGCATGCAGGACCACGCTTCGGTGAATGGAAAATATAAAAAGAGTGCCTTTAAATTCGAGAATTTCGGACTTAAAAATATAACTCTATACGTTAATGGCACTGCTTTGGGTGGAACAATGGGTACGGACTATTCATCAGACGCTGTGTTACCTCTTTGTGACAGAGCCTATAGTAATCTGACCCATATTGCAGGTGATTGTGATGAGCTTGGTAATGGGGTAACGCAGGAAGAATTCATTGATCAATTTAACCTTTATCCGTTTGACATTACACCTGACTTATCTGCTAGCGGAAATACCCATTTAACCCCACAGCAGAGCGGAAACATCTCAGTGCGGCTGGAATTCGCCAAGCCTATAGACGCTCCTATTAGGGTACTAGTATATCTCGAATCGCAAGCCCTAATAGAAGTAGATAGATTTAGGAGCGTTATCACTGACTTTTAAAATGGATGCTAATACACTTCAGAAAGTAATGGAGCGAGTCACACGTTCCAAATTTATCGGCGTGTTTGCGAAGAATGAAACATTGAGTTTGCCAAGTACGCGAGAATGCGGTAGTCTTATTGTGAACACAGATGTCATCGGTAATGAAGGGATTCACTGGATCGCTGTCTATTTTAAAAATAGACAGCGCCTGTACTATTTTGATTCACTCGGTACTCAACCCTGGAGTGACCCTATTATTGTAAAATTTCTCGCTCAGTTACATATTCCCGAAGTTGTATGGAACCCGTTTCGTGTACAAGGATATTTTACTAATGTTTGCGGAATGTACTGCGTCTCATTTCTCATGCATATGTCAAGTGATAAAGAATTTATAAATTTTTTAAATTTATTTGACCCGTGTCACACTCGCCGAAACGATGAAATGGTATGCAGACAGATAAAAATCCGTTTTCCAATTGTACGTACTCGTTGTATATTATAATGTTTTTTTCGTATATTTGTAACGGTATATTCTGTAGTTGTTTATTGTACTGATTTCTTTCATTTAATAAATTTATGAAAATATATTGTCTTCTTATCCCAAAAAGATTGAAAAACACTTACATTATTTCGGTGTGACATTGTTGACTGATCAGTATATCCTCCGTGTTCCGAGATTCTTCAAAAGATTGTATAACACGTGTCAAATCCTCATCGGACCTTAAAGGAATAATGTTCATTCTTTTAAAACATATACAGAGTATACCGACAGATCCCCATTATGTGAAGATATCTTTGGTTCATTTAAGAGGAATAACATTGATTGCCATAAAAAATTTCGATTTTAGGATAATGGGGATAAGAGGTAAAACCAAATAACATTGATTGACATAAAAAAAATTTTTGGCGAGTATCTATTTGACGAGATACTACAACTCTCCATATATATAAATCGAATTATAGACACTTACATTTCTATGGTAGTCCCTTGCGTCGGATTGTAAGGAGCGTCACTGCAAATATCTTCAACGGTTTGCGTTGGAAATAATTCATCACGGTCAATCGCGTTAAAAAGACTAATTGCGGTTAATGCTGCAGTGTTACTTTCTTCATACAATTCCTGGGAGACGTACAGGTCCATGGTGGAGGATGTGTGACATTGCTGACTAATCAGTATATCCTCCGTGTTCATGACACGAGATTCTTCAAAAGATTGTATAACACGTGTCAAATCCTCATCGGACCTTAAAGGAATAATGTTCATTCTTTTAAAACATATACAGAGTATACAGACAGATCCCCATTATGTGAAGATATCTTTGGTTCATTTAAGAGGAATAACATTGATTGCCATAAAAATTTCGATTTTAGCATAATGGGGATAAGAAGTAAAACCAAATAACATTGATTGACAAAAATTTTTGGCGAGTATCTATTTGACGAGATACTACAGCCCATCCATGTATATAAATCGAATTATAGACACTTACATTTCTATGGTAGTCCCTTGCGTCGGGTTGTAAGGAGCGTCACTGCAAATATCTTCAACGGTTTGCGTTGGAAATAATTCACCACGGTCAATTGCGTTAAAAAGACTAATTGTCGTTAATGCTGCAGTATCACTTTCTTCGTACAAATCTGGGGAGACGTACAGGTCCATGGTGGAGGGAATGATTATTCACTGACGCGAAAATAGCTACTGTTACTCCCAACTGAAAAATATCCCCTTTTATATGCACAATCGCCAAGCTCCGCCCAAAAGACCAGATGTTCATCGTGATTGGCTGCCGATGTAGCTGGGTGGAGCTATGACGTGTACCAGTCCGCTATAACGGGACCGGACGAGTAACATATATATATAAAATCGTGTTTCTTGTGAATAAATTATAGACACTTACATTTCTATGGTAGTCCTTATATTATATTTTTATTTTTACTTACAAGTATTGTTTTCACAAATTCTTGTGTTAGCATAATTTCAATTGTTAACTTATTTTATAATAAAGAAATATAGCCTAATTATATTTTAAAAAAGCATTCAGTTTCCACGTTAAACTGTGGGGCTAAGGCGGAGTGAAAACCTTTCTAATTCGGCGAGAAATTGCACTAGGGTACAACGAAAATTATTTGGTGATTCTTATAGAACTTTTGATACTGATTCCGGTTTCAGAATTTTTCAATCACCCATAGTTTTCGAGAAAATAATATTTCCATTTACTCAGAGTTTCCCTTGCTAATAACTCTCAGTAGCCGAATGACGTCACAAGTCGTACCTTTTCATTATAAATGGAGTAAAGCATTTAATTTTAAGAATGGTTTAATAGATTTTTTATAGTTTCCGGTTCTTATTTTTACTTACATGTTATTAGTGTCATCCCTGCATGACATCAGTAAGTACGATACACTCCTAAACAAAGAGGTATGGTAGGGGTAAGTACAGTAGGTAATTTTACGGCCACATATTTTTGGAAAAGTCGGAAATCACGCCCAACGATCCCTGACTGTCCGAAAGTTGATGACATGGGGAAATTGCTCTACAGCCTAACCTAGCGTACGCCTGACGTGGCAGAAGACTCACCCTGACTGATATAACATAATATGGGTATGGTTTTCGATTTGGATTTCCTTTCTCACTAGAAACAAACTCTGCCATTTTAAGGGTGGTATACTACTGCAGCACTATAAATGTTATAGTTTAAATGAAGAGGCTAACCTTCTTATTTACATCTTCGTATTTGCGTCTTGGCAACTAAGATTTTATTTAGTTGGTTGTTCATTCGAACAATTATAACGTCGAATAATTGTTGCTTCGAACAACTTTTTCGAACTATGGTTTTCGAACAATTGTGCTCGAACAATTGTGTTCGAACACAATGGCAAAAGATACAAGCATATCCCGTTATTTGAACAAAACTCTCTCTCTCTCTCTCTCTATATATATATATATATATATATATATAATTGTGGGCATATCTAAGAAATGGAGTCGAGAGAGGTTTTGTTCAAGCTGTCTGGGAGAAAGGTAATTATGGTCAGAAAAAAAATCGCCTCTGGCAATAGGTGAACCGATTTGATCAGATTCTCGGAATTCCTTTCCTCTAGCGGATTGTGTTTTGGCTAATTTCAACTTTTAAATGAATTGTTTCGTAAATTTTCGTTATTCGTGACTTAAATATTTATAATAAAAATTAAGTGTAAAATTATTTATTTAATAAACAGAATTTAATTGGATTCATCCCAACGTCAAACCATTACTTTGGTCTTATATAATTATTTTAGGAGAATTTAATAAACATAATATTAAAGTACATTTCTTTCTCATTAAAATGTTCAGGGTCACGCGGCCTGTTTTGCCTTTTTTTTTTGTTTCACTACAGATTTGTTTGTGGGTACTTCTTTTATTTATTTCTTGTAGTACTTGTGTTACCTTATTTCTATACAATAATGTCTTGAAGTGAGTGATACTGACATCGTGTGTAATGATTCAAGTGTATCGGGGTGTAGGTATCAATAATTAGGCTAGGCCAATAGCGATAGCGTTCTCAAAAAACATTAATTTATTATTCATTGAGGCAGTGAAACTCATTTTCTTTTCAGATATGCAAGTTACCCATAAAATTTGAAGCTAAAGTAAGTAAAGAAAACTAATTTTGATGGTTTTTGCTATCTGGGACACATGGCGCTATCTGGCAACTGAATACATGGCGCTATCTGGCAACTCAGCCAGAATAGAGGTTTATAAAAGACCGAGAGACGACTGACGGAGTCATTCAAGCTCGGCTCCCAGCCGAGCAAGGACCTCTGGTCCTTCTCTTTCAGGCCCTTTGGGAAAACCCCTTAGAGGCCTCTTAGGTTAGGTAAACGAAAATAACTTGGGGGAGAACTCCGCCTCCAAGTTGCATGCCTTGCAATCAAAGGCAACTTCTCTCTCTCTCTCCTTCAGGTGTACCCCTCCCCCTTGGCTCAGCCAACTGGCTGATTAGGAGCCTATAAAACAACGCCTACTCGGCTGAAGTCTTAATATGCACTTGGCTCCTGCCAGGTGAACACCTCTCCTCCTTTCTCTCCTTTCTGGCCCTTTGGGGGAATAGCTTGGGGGAGAACTCCGCCCCCAAGTTGCATGCCCCTTGCAACCCCGGTTGGCAACAAAGGCCAGTACTCTTTTTTTTCTTTTTTCTTTTTCTTTTTTGCAACACCCCCCCACCCCCTTTGCAACATACATAATAACTTGCAACATTCTTGCACTCTCCCCTTTTGCGGCTATACTACTAGAGCGATGAACACCACGATCCTGTGCAGTTATCGACCAGCTCGGCGTCGAGCTCCAGCTGCCTACTGAACATCAGCAGTTTTGTGTAGTAGATGACCTGAAACAGAATAGGCACCATTGTAAGTAAGACAGGTTTATTGTTACCAATTACTTTGTTTGCGTTATAATGAAATGTTTATCTTTGAATAACATTTAAACTTATCTCTAGATTATTTTTGTTTGAAAATACTAACTTTAGCCATCCATCTTGCGTGGTGGTAGGCTCCTGGGCGCATGAGGTGAATGCCACGGCGTGGTTGTGTCTCCGAGTACCAGGAGCGTGATCTCTGCCACTTCCCGGTAATCGTCTCTGACGAAACCAGAAGCTGTGCTCAGGAAGCTGACCGCCGCGTCCCGGAGTTCTATTAGCCACGTACTCTCCGCCAGATTCTCGACCTGCAGCTTGCAGTAGGTCGAGAGATCGAGCTCGTCCCATCTTCAAAAATAATAAACAAGAAAATTGTGTGAGAAAACTCTGAAGGTCTGGTTTGGCTTGCTGTTTTATGAACTAGTGGAATATCATGTGTGTCCTAACTTTACCTTGCACAAAAAATGAACTAACCTTCTCTTCAACTGCTGAAACAAAGGATCAGTTGGTGCCGTAGTCCTTCCGAGCAGGGTGACGGCTACTGCCCCCAAGATAAGTTCTAGGACGTGATGACGGCATCCCAGCTGGAGTAGCGGTCACCCGAGCATGTTTTCCAGCTGGACAACTGCACCCTGCACCCTCCCCGTGTTGATGGAAGTGGTGTCGAAGCAGAGTCCGATGACGCTCTCCTCACATCCCCAATCTTCGAGAGCATGTATGCTTGCCCGCGCCTGCGACAGTCCGGTGCCGTCAGCAACAGCTGGGACTGACAGCAACTTTCCTTCTGTGCAATGAGGAGCCCCGGAGATGAGAATTGCTTGGCGGTGCTCCGTCGTTCCAAGGAAGTTCTGAAACACATGCCATATATTTCAATTTCATGGTTGTAAAGTAACCTATTTTTGTTCACATTCAGTTCTCTTTTTAATTGACATTATGCTTCATGAATCTCATTACTAAATTGATAGCTATGAAAACTTAATCAACTGACCTTGACCATTTTGCCATCCCAGTGGACAACAGTGGCCTCGGTGGCGTGAAGGAGTCCTTCACAGCCGTCGCCACTTCACGGCGATGTGACACTCTTCCCCGGCGAGCCGTTTCTTTCGAGATGCTGAACTGATTGAGGTCTGCTGGTGGATCCGCCGAACGTTGTGATAGCAGCCACAATGCTTACCTATGTAGAGAATGGAAAGTGGAAAGGAACTGTCAAGAATACATGTGGGTTACGGGACACTTTAAAACTGACGCTATCGATGAATACTATACACAATACGCAGTGGCGGTTCCTCATATGGGCAATATGGGCAGCCGCACAGGGCGGCATTTGTGGAGGGGCGGCATGAGCGCCTGCAAAAAAAATAAAAATAAAAATAAGAATAAATAAATAAAGATAAATAAAAAATAAAAAATAAAATAAAATAAATAATAAAAGATCAATAAATATATTTTTATTAATAAA